>RJWT010008530.1:0-26197 GCA_004365215.1 Cuniculus paca | reverse complement strand
TCAGTTGAATTACTTCCTAATTTTCTACCTATTGGCGCCTAGAAAATCTTACCGTATTCTATACTTCTATGAATTTTACCACTAACAGTTCTTCATATAGATGGAATCAGCAGTATTTGATCTTCTTTGATTGGTTTATCCAATTCATTTTTCACTCAGTCAACAAAAGCACTTATCTTGTATCTCACTGGCATTGGCTATGAATAAGTCAGGGCTCACATGCTCAAAGAATTAGCTATTCAGTGGGGAGACAGATTAGTTACAAGTGGAAACAAGGTACAAAACACAAACACAGAGTGCTAAAAGGAAAAAGCCAGTCCAAGGACACCAAGTCAAGTCAAGCGCTGTCAAGCTAATACAACAAACAACAGGAAATCTACTGAAGTCCAATGTGAGAATTCCTGAATAAAATGATGAAGGTAATTAAAACTACCATTTATAGACCATCTTTTAAAATCAGGGTCTTTGTTATATATCAGTGACGAACTAGGAAACTGAGATTTTAAAACTTGCTCAAGTTTTCAGAAAAAATAAATGTCAGAGCTGGGGCTTGGCTACAACTGCCACTAATGTTCCTGCATACTAAGGTCAGTTCTCAGTCAATATGTCAGTTCTTTATGATTACCCATTCCTCCCCCACACTTAATTCCAATGTCACTCATTCATCAACTCAGGGAACGTTCCCTTAACATGGTCTGCTGTCTTTATAGCTCTCTTTACCACTGGTGACCATTTACCAGACATTCATCAACGTTAAGCCGCCCTTTTACTCATGTTTTTGCACCTCTGAATACGCATCTACAAACCCATGGCTCAGCAGAGTTAGTGACACGCTTTACATCGTTTCTACACAAAACGACAACACATCTTTGAAATGCTGGCTTTTGAAATTCCTCAGCAATGTACCATTTTACTTATGCTTATTTATAGTGCTTATTTTTCTCTCTTTCCCTAGGAGACAAGGAGCTCCAGAGGATGTGGCTTTTGTCTGCCTTCTTCATTTTTGTATCTACCATTACTTGTTGAATAAATTAATGACTGAATAGCTATGGAGTGCCTGCTATGTGTTGGAAGCTGTGTGAAGTGCTGGATAAGAGTGAGGAATAAAATAGACATTATTCTTGCTTTCCAGAGGGAATGCAAATTGAACAAACAAGCAAGTAAATACATAAAACCTGTGATTTACGTGAAGGGTGGAAAGTAGTTAAAGTATTCAGAGTGCTATGGTGTAAATACGTGTAGCTGAGGTGTTCTCCAAATTTAGACTGGAAATTCTCTAAAGAAATGACATCAGAACTGACAGCAGAATGATGAAGGCAATAAATCTAGGAATCCAGACTGTTATGCAGCCTGGCACACTCAATAGCCAATTTTGACCATCTTAGTCCAAAGCATTTTCTCTTGCAACAGTGTAAGGTACTTGATTTTCTTCACATTTTCTAACCTCCTGTACCACATATGCATTGATTCCCTTCTAAAACAGGAAGAACCTTGGAGTAGGAGACAGTTGGTCTGGGTGGTCATTCTAATTTGCCGCTCCCTTACAAACTGAGGAAGCTACATTGATTCTCTAATCCAGTGGCTTTACCTGTACAATTAGGATGTTGTATTAGACAATCACTTAGGGGTCATTGAATTTTAACATCCTAATGCAATCATTATTAGTTCATTTTCACAAAACTTCTTGAAAAGCTACTATGTGCTAAAATGCTAAATTTTCTTCAGGGCATAGGAGAAATCAAGATTTAAAAAAAAGAAACAAGCTAGACCTGTGGTATGATGACTTCAATATAATACAGCATAAAATCTCTCTACTCCTGAGTCTTTAACTACTATTGTTATCTTTCTGAGTCAGTCTCACACTGCCACCCCCTTTACCCCAGCAAAAATAATTGAATCTTCCTACTTCTAACAGATGGTGCCAAAGGGTCACATCAAACAGGTGCTGTTGCATTGAGTTTTGGCACTAATGGATGAGATTCAGGTCAGAAAACCTAAGTCTTTATTTTAAAAAATAATTATATGCCAAGGTACCATTGTAACTGAAAGTAAGGGTCAATTTGTTCACCCTGGGTAGGTGTTGGGAGTATAGACAATGAGGGGTAGGTCAAAGAGTCTGTTGAAAGTGGCTTCGTACAGCACTGATGCATGGACTGAAATTTGAAGGGTTAGGTAGGTATATTGCATGGAATGCCTTCCAATGAAAAGTACAAACTACCCACTCTAGGTGGACTTAATAAGTGTGATTATAATTCCACCTCATATAAAGGACAGAGGCAGGGAAATCTCAGACTCAAATGGAATTTCAAAATGTCCCCCAAGGTTCAGACTCTTTCCCCCTTTCTGCTGTCACCCTGAGAATGTGAGGTTTTGTTCTTAAGATTTTTCACTCATGGTGGCGAGATGGCTGTCAAATGTTTTGGCATAGTATTTTTATACAGTTCTATAAAAATAACCAAAAAGGATGACTTGTCTCAAAATTCTCTTTACCAAAGGGAAATAAAGTCTTCTTACCTCACATTTCCTGTTTCTCACCCCAGTCTCAGCAGATCTCCTTTCAGCTTCTAGCAATGATGTCAGTCCACATGCCCATGCTTTAAATGCTAAGGGGGCCAAGGAAGTATGTTCTTGGCATTTTCTGTCTCCAAGTTAGTCGAAAGTATGTGCTTTCCAGAAGAAGCATGTACGTTAAGGATAGAAGGGATAGGAGGAGTGATTACAGGATAGACCTCTGACATTATCTTTCCAAACAGAAAAGGATGGAAAGGGGAGGTGTTCATGGGTCAAATGCTCAGAACCTGGCCCAGAGATTTGCGGCAATTGATCTTTGTTGATGGAAAAATCATTATAATGGAAATGGAAAATCAATAGTAGGTCAAGCAAGGGAGTAGTGAAATCTGCTAATCCTTCCAGGCCATGAACAAATTTTTTTAAAAAAATTTAATGTTGTCACCTGAAAGGTTGGCTGTTCTAGTGGGTAGTTAAACTGAAATACTAATTCATCACCCACACAGACCTTGGCAGCATTTTTAAAGCCATGTATAATTTGGCATCAGACATATAATCTAAAAGCAAATTAAGGAGAAAGCCGAGTTAAATGGAAGTTAATATGGAAATCTTTCATGTTTAGGAAATGCAAGTTTATTTAAAAGGCCATGTGTGGGGTTTTAATGCAAACAACAGGACGTAAGATGACCCTTAGGAGGTGGAAACATTTTGCACATCCTAATAAAGTGCTTATTGTTGGTTGATTACACAGAAACTCATGACAAGAAGGCGGAAGAAGACACAGAATTTGTCCATAAAAAAACTATATACACAAGCAGTTATTAACTTAAAAAAAATTCATTTGCTTTTCCCACAACTGCATACAAAATGGAAAGCCATGAAGTTAGGTTCTGACTGTAACAATGACAATGAAAAAAATATCATAGACAGACTGAAAGAAAAAAAGGGTCGTTTTTTAGAAGGGGTGCATTATTTTAAATTACTTGTACAAAGTCATACCGGCAGTGAAGTCAGGACAAACTTGTCAGAGGAGTCTGATCCCCTGAGATGACTTTTCTCTGTGTCCTGAACCGGGCAGGCCCTCGTGCAGAGCAATGGATGCTTGCCCGAAGAATGGAAAACATGAGAGATGAAAATGGGATTAGTTCCCACTGTTCTTTTCTTGGATGAGATTGCTCCATTTTTTAAATGGTTGGGATGATTTAGCTCCAACCACAATATATTTTCAGTAGATTCTTCATCTGGAATTTTATTCTCCATCTCCACTCCACCCTGCCTTTCTTTTCACATATGCAAGAGCGTGCCACAGCTGAGCAAAGAGGCCGGGAGGACAGAGGACCGGGCTCAGCTCTAGTTGCTTCCCTCATCAGTGTCTGCTGCCGTTTGTCGCAACAGGTATCACATTTCCACCTGGAAAAACTCATGGTCTTCTGTGGCGTCTTTATATCCTTGCATTGGCTAACTACCTGGTGCTACACGGAGTCCTGAGGTCCCTTCAAATTTTTGAAGGTTGTAATGTAGTTATGCGGCTTTTTCAAAGTATTTAATAAGACCCGGTGAAGTGGTTCTTCCAGGGAGTCTATACTTGAGTAACGGAGGCACCCTTTACTAACACTCAAGTGTCTACTGTTGGGCTTGGGATGCCCCATCGGAATCTCAAGGACACTGTCTGGCAAAATACCCGGAAACACTTATTGGAGGGATTTCAGTGGCTAAGTCTTATTTGGAACCATTGGCTTATTGGAATCCCAAAATTCTCATCAAAAAAGAAGGAAAAAAAAATCAAAGGCTGTGCAGGCATCTGCTGCATTTGAATAATATGATGTTTTGCTGTATGGTAACTTGAAAATTGGCGCAGTGTATCGTACCATTCAGAGGCCAACTTCCTGGCTTCAGCTCTCTGCTCTGCTGAGATACTTGAATCATATTAGGTAGGTAGCTTTTTATTTCCTCAGTCTACTTCCTGTACTGCGAGTATAATAGTAATGCCTGCAGTAAGTTTGGGATTAAATTATATCTTATATAGACAGTCAAATTCTCGTAAAATACTTGCCGACAGACTGGCACAAATTAATCACACAAATAATGTCAATTATTATTATTATTTCAGGCTCTTTAGAGGCTCAAATTGGAAATAAAATAGTCCTTTGGACTTAAAAATAGAGATACATGATTGGTTGTAAACAAAAGCATTAGGTTTAATAGACCATTAAAAAGGAGATTATTTTTAGGTCCTTGATGTTATAAATGTTGACTCCATATTTTAATATAATTATGCTGGCATTGAGCATGCCAGTTTGCCATTGATGCCATTAGTACAGCCTCAAGGTGTCATAAAATGACATCTAGAAATTGCAGGCTTAGCTAGATAAGGGTGACATTATTTCCTACAGGGTAGGCGAATCTTCTATATTATCCTGTAAGAAGATTAAGAATGTGTTTGTTGGAATAAGATGGATGACAAAAAAAGAAAGTTTTTTTGTTTTGTTTTGCTGTTTTATTTTATTTTTGAGATAGGATCTTGCTATGTATTTCAGGTTGGCCTTGAACTCACTAGGTAGCCTAGGCTGGCCTCAAGCTTTCTATAATCCTACTTCCTCAGTCTCAATTTCCTTGGTCTCTTTATACCTCAATTTCATTTATTAAAATAGATTTTTGCATATGGGTTATTACAAGAATTAAATGAGTTACTGTAGTCATGTAAAATATTCCTGCAGATGAGTGTTCATGTGTGAGGTTACAGGAAGGTAATGCAAACACTGGTGCATACTAGTGTGGATCTTTGAGACACTTTGTTGATATGCTAAAGATTGTGTAACTTACTTCACAGAACAGGAAATCCATGCCATAAGGTGTTATGAAACGATTTCATATGTAACTGTCTTTATCTCATCTCCTGGTGACTTCTACCAGAGAAATGTAACACACCCAGGAAAGCTCTTGGTGCAGTTTTTAGTAAGTAAGCACTAGAATGTGCTTACCATGCAAAATTTGCAAAAGAATCTCACCAATTGCTTTTGACAACTCTGCCCACACTATCACCTGAAACCAGACTTCCAATCTCTATCACCTTAAAAGTAATTCCGCCTTTGCCTTCCAGACGTACTTCAAGCACATCTCCTTATTAGTTCACGTATTGATTAGTCAATGGACTCGTTTACTGCTAATCCCACTTATGAGTCTCCTCCTACATATGCCTTTCTTATAACATGTCAATCATTATGCTTTGAAACTTTTTATTTATCACTGGTAGTCATATTTTCCTCAAGTAGAAAAAGTTATGTTGGATTTATAACCAGATTTCTAGTCCCAAAATGATTTATTTGTTTATCTTCACTTCCACCAGCGCAGAACTTCGGAAGGAACCAGAGATCCTCAATAATGAAATTCGCGGGCTTCTCTGTAACTTCTGATTTCAACCTTCTCTACACCTTGAGGGATTCAAATCAAGAACTATTTCTATGTTTTACTTTTCCTCTACTCTGGGGCTGAAGATATCCGTTCTTGCTATCTCCCAGGAAAATTAGTTCTGTGATTTTCCAATGGGGACTTCTCCCAGAACTCTAGATTTAGTATCAGCTTGGAGATGTCTAATTAGCATCTCTAACTTGGCATGGCCTCATCTCCTAATAAAGCTGAGAAAAATTCACCCCTTCTTGTCTTCTCCGGTCAACAGATAGGAACTTGAGTTGCTGGGACTGAAAGGCTTGGTGGTATCATTGAGTTCCCTCTTTCTCTCACAGTTCATGCTGATTAGCTCAGCAAAACTACGAGCCTTGCATTTCCTGTCCAGCTGCTTTCCATCATTGTCCTTGTGGCATTCAGACTCCAGGTCACGGATGCCTCTCCCTTCGGTTACAGCTTGAGCCTTCTAACTGTTCTCCTAGGTTCTGCCTCTATCGCTTGTTTTAGTTATATATTGACGCATGACAGGCCATTACAGTATTTAGCCTCTTGACAGAACTTATTGTCTCATAGATCCTATGGGTCAGAAATCTGGACACATTTACCTGGGTCCTCTGCTTAAGAGGCTCTGCCAAAATGGTCCTCCAGTGTGACCTGGGGCTGAGGTTGCATTTGAAGGTATGACTGGGGAAAGATTCACTTCCAAGCTCACATGACTGAGATCCAGTTCCTTACTGGCTGTTGGACTGAGGACTCCACTCCTTCTCAGCTGTTCAACAGAGCCTACTCTCAGTTGTTTGCCACATGGTCTTCTCCAATATGGCCTTTTGCTTTATCAGAGTGTGAGTCAAAAATCCAATATGACAAATATAGCCATACATTATGTGATCACACAAGTAGCATCTCATTCCCTTTACCGTGTGCGAGTGTGCATGCATGCACATGTAAGTGTGTGTGTGTGCGTGCGTGTGTGTGTGTCTGAAAAGCAACCCGCAGATCCTGTTCACATTTAAGTGGAGGGGATTACATGCCCTGTACCCCCAAATACAAAGGTTGATCCAAAAACTATGTGAATGCTTAACTTTTAAAACTTTATTACTGTAAAAGACACACTGCTATGAATCCTCCACAAAATACTCCTTCTGGTTTCAAAATGCTCGTCCTATCATTCTTGCCATCTTCTGAAGCATTTCTGGGAGTTCTCTGTGCTCACTAAGTGTGACTCCAGAAAGGCAGGCAGGTGACAATATTACAGCCTGTCCTCACTCCCCTCATTCACTGGATCTGGCACCATGTGACTTCTGGTTCTCTCCCAGAGTCAAAATGACCATGAAAGGGAAATGTTTTGAACTGATTCAGGACATGTGTGTTTTGTGTCCTGGAAGAAAAACATATTCCAGAACAGCTTCAGAAAAATGGCAAGAACAGAGGGCTAAGTGTGTTCAAAGTGAGGGAAGATTCCTTGAGGGGAGTTAATGTCAATGTATCTTTAACTGTAATAATTTTAAAAATGTAAATACAGTTTGTGTTTTTCAGTCACACCGTGTGCATCCCTGGCCAGCCTCTCACTTACTTACATTAAGTTTTGCTCTAATATCACCTCTCAGAGAGGCCTTTCTAGACAATTTCATCATTGCTCTTTGCCTCCTTGTCCTCCTGTATTTTTATTCTCAGTATTCTTTTTAACTACATAAAATATTATGTACCATACTTAATCGTCTTTTTTTTTTTCACCACTAAAAAGAAACTGGAGCAAAGCCTGCCTGTTTTGTTCATGTAATGTGTGCTGACCTAAATAAAGGGAAAGTTTATTAGGACAAATGTAAGCGCCCCATGGAGAAAAAAGAAAGTGCAGATTATCTTTGAATAATTACGCTGCTATCACCCAAAGGAGCAGACCAAAGTCCTGTGTTCTGACCACGAAAGAGAGGTGTATCTTCCTTTAATTAAGATGCGAATTCTTGCAAGGACAGGCAGTTCTCTTTACTTCTGTCTTATCAAGCAACTTTCTAGCACTAACCCAGATTTGTAATTGTCTTATTCCAGGATCCACTGTGGACAGAGGGCTGTTGGGCATGAATGTTTTGATCATCAGAATTGTCCATCTTGCTGTTCTCAGCATTTCCCTTGGTAATTAGCAAAATAACACTCCTGTTTAGAAGGTGCCACCATGCTCTGCTTACATTTATGTAAATTTATAAAATGAAAATTACAGACCTAAAAAACCAGGGATCCAGCTCTGCACTGTGACCTTTCCTTCAAGAGGTGGCAACGATGATAAAACACATCTAGAAGTTATGTGACTTTATCTGTGACTGTTCTCTGGTTCTGCAAAGAGGCACGCATATACTTTGAGAATGTCGAGATTCGAATTCACATTTGTTTCCAAGCAGCGATTGCAGATTTAAAAATTAACCTAATGAGCTTCAAGTTTATATTTCGTTGCTGAGAAGAAAGGGGGACATTTCTCTTGCATTGGCCACAAAGTTTACTTTTAATGGACAGATTTTCATAGATGAACTGCAGCAACATAAAACAAAAGTGCTGCAGAAAAAATTCTTCCAGTAGTTACCTAATAAAGCCTAAGCTGGCCAACTTCCATGCCCTTCAGGGTTCCAGAAATACAAACAGGAAGTTAACATTTCTGTAGTAATAATGATTCTGTAATAAAAGCTGAGAAGAAACAGTAAAACAGAAGGTCAAGATGAAAGCAATTTGCTCTTTATTAACGTCTTAACACTACATCTAAAAAGATTTTAAAGATTACAATGAAGCCAGCGTATAATTAGAAAAGTACTTGTAATCAAATGACCTTTATTTTTCATTCCGAAGCACAGTTTTACTCTGGTCTTACGGTACGGTGCAAACTTACACAGAATTTCTAAATTCTATCAACTTGCACATTCTGCTCTGTCATCTCATGGATAACTTTTCCTGAGTAAATTTGTTTATTTCTGGTGCAAATATTCTTGCCAAATATAAGGTGTGTGGTTTATGGCGTTATTCATTTCATTATGGTAAGACAACATATGCTTTGATTCATGTAATGAATTCAGAGATTTGAAGCAAGTTCAATGAATTCTTTCAGACACCCTTACTTAATCTATGGGGTGACAGATTAACCTTTATATATGTGCATAATTTATACTGGTAAACTATTCCAGGTGTTCCAAAGGTTCGGACTCTCTTTCCCAAATTATTGTATGTTCAATTCTCTATTGACAATAGAGGTGAATTCCTAAGGGGATTATAAGATACTTTGCCACTGTATAAGGAAGGAGGAACTGAATTCCAGGGAGAGAAGAAGAGACTATTTCAATACTCAGGTGGAAGAAGGATGACCAGGAGGTGCAGTTCTTGTGTTAAAAACAGATGGTGAAGAAGAGGGTATTAATTCTATAAACCATGCATTTCTTATTGTAATCTTAAGCTGAGTAAACTTTTATGAGCTTGTGTCTTTGTTGGCTGTTGTATTAGGTGCATAAACTAGCTAACTGTTGAGATTCAAAGAATTTGGACTATCTCATTTTAAGAGACCCCATTTTCATCAAATATACTATGTGGTTTCAAGAATATATCTAGTTTCTTTAAAGGATTGTAAATACCTTCATAACAGGTTCTAAGACTTCTACTACTTTAAAAATATGCTAATCACCAGGTATGATCCAAGTAAATTCTGGTCCAGTGATAACTCTTTATCCTTTTTTATTTTTCCACATGACTATTGTTACTGAAATGCAGTTATTGATGTGGGAAACAACACTGATTTTGAAACTTTAGTTGCTACCCTGTCCTCTGCAACTTAAGTGCAATGTGTGAAATGTACGTCTTTCTAAATCTGCATCTAGCTCGTCCTAGAGAGTACCCCTCCTTAGACTGGCAAGAGGGTTTTACTCTGCTATAGTCCTAATGGGATTGAACCACAGTCTCTCGCTTTAAATACAGGCCCAATAGCTAGAGAAACAGTAGAATGACTCTCCACCAACTACAGTTCAGATAAATTCATATATTCGCACCTAAAATAGACAAACTACTTTTCTGAACACAACACTCAGGTGTCTAATGCCAGCAAATGCTGTGCCATTCTCGGCACAGTGTTATTCTGTCGTGCTGAGCATTTCCAGGAAGTTGTATAAGAAATCGTGTAAATGGAATGCTGCCCTCTTATGGTTCCACACATTCCTCTGGTGCCAAACATGAAGTCTGGTCTCTAGTTAGAATAATCAATGGAAAGATTTAAGAACCAGGGGGGCCTGAAACACTTAATGCACATCTTTGTTTTACAAATTACGGGATAGAGCTGCATGGCAGTGGTTCATCTATATAGGTAGCATAGAGTAAGGATGGAATTAAGCCCACTGTTTTTCTCATTCTAATGCATTCTTGAAGACAATTTTAACTTTTGCTTTCATAGTTCAGATATCTTAAGGCAGATCACAAAACATCTGCTTCATCTAAAGAAGTTGCAATAAGGTAATTATACTACATCAATATAGTTTCAAAACCTCCAAATATCAGATTTCTTCATTTTCTCAAATCAGGGAAGCTCTGAACTCTAATTCCAAAAGACCTCAGAATTAAACTCAAAAACTCAAACCCATTTTTCAGGACATGTTTACTTGTGTTCTCTTAAAATAATTCTTCATTTTTATCATTTGAAGAGTCACAGAATTAGTTGAATACTTCTCTAACATATGCTATGTAAACAGTGATGGTTTCCATATGTAATTTCTGACAATGTTTGTTGTAATCTATTATTTATTTTTATTGTTTACCATTATTTGCCGCAAGCCGCATTACCCCTATTCCTCTCTCTGGTCCTTCAAACTAATTCTTCTTCTTAAAGAAGATCTTTCCCTGACAAGGCTGGTGATATTGACCAAAAGACAAGATCACAAATTTAAAGATTGAGTTGGCTTTCATTTGTGATTCTAAAAGTGGGTAGCATCTCATTATATAAAATAAGGTAAATGTTTGGATGAGCTGAATAGAAATATCTGGCTTTATAGGTAGAAGGCTGAAAAAAAGAAGAAACGCACACAAAGCCAGATTGGTGTTATTGAAATAACTTTCCTTGAAGGATGAAAACAGAGGAGACTGCCTTATTTACTAGGCCAGCTCAGGTAAAGGGGCCCCTTCTGATTAGCTGCTATCAATCTCCTGTGTTTTGGAAAACTGGTCCCTCAGTTTAGTTACATGAAATTCAGCATGAGAGACTACACTCAACAGTGGTTTGGAACGCTGGACCCTGAGTAGAAACTCAGTCAAAGCGTACCTTCCATAATCTTTGGTTAATGTGTCAGAAAGTTGCTTTTTATTTTCTTCTGATAAAGGGAAGCTGGTGTCTCTCATTGGTCCAGTCACTCCTAAAACTCAGTTGAGAAAGAAGATATATTCCCATTATTGACTCAAATCTATAAACTTTCTTGCATGTATAAGTATACTAAATCCAAACATCACTTAATTATTTAGTTTTGGAGTTGCAAGGTGTGATCAAAAACATGGTGAATGTTTAAATGATAAAAGTTAGTACAGTAAAAAATTAGTACAGTACAAGACCACTAATCTCCTTCGAAATACACCACTTACTTTGAACACACTCATGCTATTGGTCTCTCAACTTTCTGAAGCAGTTCTGGAGGTTCTATTTTGTGCCTTCAGTTATGCTGTCATGGCCACCCCCATGGCCCAGTTGGTTCAAAGCATTGACCTTTCATGGTCATTTTGACTTTGGGAAAGAGCCAGGAGTTGCACGGTGCCAGATCTGGTGAATGAGGTGGATGAGGACATACTGCAATGTTTTCGCCAGCCTGCCTTTCAATCAAATGGCACTAGGCAAGAGCATTGACCGTGTTTTTTTTTTTTTTTATCACATCTGATAGATACTCATGAAAGGAGACTTCCAGAGATGCTGCAGAAATTAGCAAGAAAGATGGGATAAGTGCATTCAAAGTGAGGGGGAGGGGTACAAATGGCCATGAGTCTTTTACTGTAATAGTATTTTAAATGTAAACATTAACCATATATTTTGATCACATCTAGAATGTTTTACAAAGTCAGACATGATTTAGGCTCCATCTGAGGCAAATAGTATTTGTAATTCGAACTCTATATATAGACTTGGCCAAGGTTTCAACATTTGAAGAGGAAAAAAAATCAATAATCCAGACTATAGGAAGGAAAATTTCTACGAGAAGAAATTTTCTGTATCTGCTGTATTTTTCCACCTCAGTCCTAAAGATTAATTATCATTTCACTTTTGACATTTAGATTCACAAACTCAAATGTCTGCAGGGTTATGCTAGCAAAGTCAGAGCACACATTAGGTGCCATATTTACATGGTAACAGGAAGTGACAGGGCTCAGCTGAGCCCTCCTTGCGCTCCACCCGAAAGTCGCAAATCCCATTAAAATAATCAACCAACAAGCATCATAAGAGATAAACATATCTTCAGTCTTGATCTAAAACAAATAAGGAAACAAGCATTGCGCTGAAAAAGAAGACAGCTGCAGCATTCGGGGTCCTGAGCCGAGGCTTTGTGGCATCTTTTGTTACTGACATTTTAGCTGTTTTCCTGTTTCTGCCATATTTCTCAATTTTAATTTGCTTTTAAAAACCTTTCATTTTATTGGCATAGTTACTTTATACTTCTAATACATTTATAAATAGCAAGTCCATTTTTAGCTCTCATGGTTAACTTGAAGAAAATGTATATTTCCCGATAGGTTTTCCTTTTCATTAACAGTGACAAAATTTCACATTTACTAATGTCAGGAGAGGAAACAGGACGGTAAGGGAAACAAGAGCTCTTCAGAGTGAGTTTGGGTCAAGGAAAAGGGGAAGAAAAATAAAAATAAAAATACACCCTACAGCATAGGTTGGGCTACAGTAAAGAGGCATGAAAGCCTAGATTTTTCAGTAAATCACAGGTGTGTTCGTCAATCTTGAGTGCAAATGAAATGTTCTATAAAATTATGTCCCTTTTTCTTGGAATAATTCCTTTTCTTGGGAACATCCGAGCAATTTTGAATAGGTTTCCATATTTAAAACTACAGTCCCTTTATATAGCCAAAGAAACAAATATGAGAGTCAATTGTTAAAGAATGCAAATTCTCTTTCTTTGAAAATCATTAGGATGTGCTTGGTTGCCAACTATTCTGTAAAACTTGCCTTTCTTCATGATTCTGCGATGATCACTGACTAATTTTGTAAGAGTCTGAGAAACCCCATGTTTTCCTAGTTCCTATTATGCAGCGAACAAGGGAAAACACAGCTTCTGAGCTCGGTGTACATTTGCCTAGGGCAGTCCCTGAGTTGTAAAGGGGAGGTGACTGAAACCGGAATTTATGAGCACATCTTCTCCTTGCCACATAAATCATGAAATATGCATTTCATGAATCAGAAGGACCAACTGGAGACAAGCTCAAGCCCCTGTGTCCCTCTCCTGATCCCCAGATATGCCATATTGTTCTAGCAAAACAAAGGGAGGTGTTGTTTCAAAGGTCTTGACATTGTTTTAAAATCTTGAAAGAGAGAAGCCCAAAACCAAAAGCACAATCCCTAACATGCTTCAAGTGGAAGCATGTTCTTGGTTACCCTAAGCTGGGAAGTGGCAAATAAGACTGCTGGAAACATCCCTAGGGTACAGATCAAGTGACTGCCTGGAGACTCACAGATGGCTTAACCTGAAGCTTCTACATCCTCTCAACACTCATTTATGACAAGCAGTGACCAGCAGCGGTAACTTGTCCCAAGCATCTTTGGAGCCAGAGGACAGTAAGCAAATGCAGTACTGAGAGAAAACCTCCTTCAGGCTTTGCAATGTCAGGAGAGGCTCATAGCTGAGAATGACCAACACTTGAGGAAATCTGATTTAGTGAGAAACATCAGTATCAACAAACCAAAAGCTCAATGACAAAGGCAAAGCAAACACAATAATAGCACAATTATTAGAACAGACAAATAAGTTGACTTTCTTGAAAGTTTATAACTCATAGAAAAGGGTAGAAATACTACATCTCTCAAAATAAAACAAGTGGATAGATTGAAAATTCACAGTTCACTTCTGCAAATTTAAAAATGTAGTTTATGGTCCAAGTAGGAGAATTAACATCAATGAAAAGTTCGTTCATTGCTAGCTGGGAATTGAGCAAAGACATTTTTTCTACTCAGCAAAACAGAACAATGTGATTGAAAATGTAAGAGAAATGTTAATATCCCAAAGTTAGAAATATGCTCATAGAATTCTAGAAGAATGCAAAGAGAACGGATAGAAAGAAATATTCAAAGAAACAGTAGAAAATATTCCCAGGGCTGTGAAAAAAGAATTATGAAATTGAAAGTAATGATAGAATGCTGAAAAGATGAATTAAAAAAGATTCAAATCTAAGCCAGTATTTGGAAACAACACAAACATCCATGCCTAAGTAAACAGATGAGCAAGTTTGCTATGTACACACACAATGGCATATTATTCTTCATTAAAAGGAATGAGGTACTGATGCATGCTACAGTGTTGATAAACCTTGAAAAGTTGATAAATGAGAGAAATCAAATGAAAAAGGTCACACATATTGTGTGGATCCATTTATATACAATATTTTAACTAGATGAATCTGCTGCAACAGAAAGCGCTGGTTTCCAGGTGCTCGGGGTGGTAGGAGGAGGACTGGTTGCTTAACAGGTATGGAATTTGCTGTGGTTTCAAAGTGCTCCTCAAAATTTATGTATTAGAGTCTTAATCTTCCATGCAACAGTGTTGGGAGGTGGGTAATTAGGTCATGAAGATTCTGCCCTTATGGGTGGATTAATGCTGCTAGCATGGGCATGCATTACATAATGTGAGTGGGTTTGTTATAAAACTGAGAGTTTGGCACCTTCTTATCCTCCTGCACTCACACTCTTACAATTCTGCCCTGTGCTATGGATGGTGTAGCTGAAAGGCCCTCAAGAGATGCTGGTAACTTGATGCTGGACTTTCTAGTCATCCAGACTATGAGAAATACATTTTTTCTTTATAAATTATCTAGTCTGTGACATTTCATTTATTTTAGGGTGATGAAAATGTTTCTGAACAAGGTGGACGTACAGTTGCATAATATAGTAAGTATACTTCTAGTTAGAATTGCACTCTCCAATGTGCTTAATTTTGTGTTATGTCAATTTTACCTTAGTTTTAAAAAAAATAGGAGAAAGAAGAGCACTTTGTCCCACCCTTGAGAGACATGTAGACTGCTCATGGAACTGTGCCTTCTAGAGAAAACAAAAACCCTACTCCAATACATGTTGTAAGTGGAATTTTAAAACTCTGTGTATACAGAATTCTAAAATTTTTTCAGGTGAAAAATAGATAACTTGCAAAGAAACAACAGAGATCGATGACAGATTCTTGTCTGAAAACAAAACAACTGAGTTAAAGAAAACATGTAAGCAATGCTTTCAAAGTGCTGAAGACAAGACTAGGAGTTTTGTGTTTTATCCCCAGATCAACTGTCATTCATGTGAATTGTACAGTAATGGCAGACAGAGTCATTACAAGACCTAGGGCATTTAATCTACATCTAAAAGATATATTAATGTAATATTGTACCAAGATTTTAAGTTCTTAGATTTTTTTTATTAGTACACACTTGTCATGTATCATGACTACATTCATTGTGGGGAGTTGGTACATGTACACAACACATCTTGATTCTTTTTTATTTAATGTTAACTGTATCATGCACATTATAAGCAGAGCAACCAACAGAAATGTTTCGTAAAAGTAAATATCGCTCTTCTGTCACCACGACCAGGCAAAGCTTAGAAGCCATCATCTGGACAAATTGATCATCAACTTATTTTCTTAGACTCACAGAAGAACTAGGATTCTCTGTGGTAAACTACACTATAGAAAAGTCTGGAAAGAAAGATCCTTTCAGAGATAGGGCTGCTGGAGCCATATACAGTTTTCATAAACTGTTAGTGGTTGACTGTAAACCCGTGGGGTGAGAAATGATAGGGACCTCAGCCTTCAGAGTTTTCTACTTGTTTGTAGGGTTTACTTTGAGGAAAAACACATCATTACGCTCTCACAGTGAAGATCTGAGAAAGAGTCCTTCAAGATTCTACCAGAGGAGAGGGTTTCACTGAGAAGGATGCCCGAGGCTTCTCCTAACAAAGGCATTACCCAACACGGCACGACTGGGTTTCAACCCAAACTTACAACACGTGCTCAAAAGCAGAAAACAAAGTTTTAAAAGACAAAACATTAATTTGAACCAGACTCACATGTCACACAGAGACAGAGAATAGAAAACAACTATAATGAATGTTAAAGGTGTTAAAGGAAAAAGTAAACAGCAAAAAAGCACAGATGGATAACGTAGGTAAAAAGATAGACATGCCAAGAAAGAGTCAGATGGGAATGTTAGAAATCAAACACAAAGTAATAGAAATGTAGCATGATTTGAATGGACTCGTTGATAGACTAGAGGCTGAGAAACAAATCAGTGAGTTTGAAAATAGATTGATAATTTCTGAAAAGGGAATACAAAGAATAAAGAATGGGCAAAAGAAACCAGAAGATGTCAAGCTGTGAAACAACATAAAAAAGTGTAACACAAATGGAATTAGAACATCAGCAAGAAAAGACAGGAAAAATAGAACAGACAAGATATTTTTCAGTAATAATCTCTGGAGCCTTCCAAAATTAATGACAGACACCAAACCACAGGTGTAGGAAGCTTAGAGAACAACAAGCAATATTTAAAAGCAAAACACACAGACATCCTACACACAGGGAGATACAGACAGACAGACAGACACACACACACACACGTGCATCTGGGAGTAACTGCAAAGTGCTGAAGACAATGAAAAAAATCTTGAAAACTAAAATTGTATTCCTGAAAATTCTCAGATTATATCAGTGTGGCAGTAGTATGTGGTGAAGGGAGAAAGGACATAAAATGTTTCTTTGTTGACAGAAGGCCGTATGTACGGATTACACAAGAATTTCATATACTTTGTGTGCGTGCATGCATGTGTATGTAGATAAATAATAGCACTATAAGGATAGCAACTTGGGAGTTTGAAATGGGACGCATAGCTTCTACATTATAAGAGGAAAAAAGTATCAAAAACTATTTTACATTTATACTGTGGAATTCGAGGCGATTAGAAAGGGCAGCAGAAATTCATGCTCACTAAAATAAAAATATCTTAACTCTTATTTTTCAGTAAAAGACTATATATTTCCACATGTATGTGCATATGAATGTACAATAAAAGTTGGGGGTATAAATATAGCAAAAAGGAAGAATGGAATGGAGGAGGGAAAAGAAGAAAGAACATTTTTCCAACACATACTAATATATATTTATATACAAATAAAGTATATATCTTCCTATAAAGATAAACAAAATTCACATGTAATAAGAGATATAAAGATTCAAACAATATAAGTACAAATATACAAAGATGTATTTGTACATAAAAACATAAATATATTTGAATATAGCAGTATAATTTGAAAAATGAGTTTTTCAAAGCCACTGGCATCTCTGCATAGATAACTAGAGTGTTGAACACAATGCCTTTTTACTGAAAATAGGAAGATTAATCTTAATTTCTCAACCTCATTGTAAGTGGAAGGACAAAGTTAACACACACTAATGTATTCGAATACAATTTTTTTTTCTGTTCAAACCTTCAAATGTCAGGTTAGGAGATAGAACTTCAAAGGGAAAAACTTTATTCCTAGAACACCATTTTTTTACTGAAGCACAATCTTCATTTTGAAGAACAAACAAATGGCCACAATGTGACCCACTGGCCTGGAGCCCACTCACGCACCACAAGTGCCATGTGGAACCACGAAAGGGCCACATCAAAGCAGCTATGTCCTGGAGGACTGCAAGGCCATCACGTCAGCCACACGTGGCTTCTCTGTGGGCCTACTCAGAGCAGAGCCGCTGGAGCTAATGGCAAAAGCTGTCCAGTAAGAAGTCATCTTTGGAAAGGACATAAAGGGACAAGATGATCATCAATCCCATGTGCCTGAGGTTCTTTTGTTTAGGGAATTCAAAACAGCATAATGCTCTTCGATGTCCTTAAAAGTATTATTATCCTTACAATTTGGAAAATGTAAGGGAATATGTCTTAGTTTCCATTTATTTTTACACATTATTAATCACATATTAACTATACTGATTTTGTACATTTTTAATATATTTTAGAAGTTCATGTATCATTGATAATGCAGAACCTACTGCTGCATAGTGCCACGACTGGGCTCTAAAGACGCGACCTTACTGAAGTGCTATTTACTGAAAATGTCCATTTGCCAAATATTTACCTCCTTACGTCTTCATTGCCTCAACTATAAAGTGGTGACCTATGGTATTCCTGTCACCGAGTTGTTGTGAGGATTGCATGAGATACAGCACGTAAGTGTCTCGTAACCTCCCTGGTACAAATTCACACTAATAGAAATAGCCACTAATAGAAACGAAGTAGGTCTTCCCCTATGAGTAAGATCATTGAGACTGACAGAGGGAAAGTAATGGAATAAGGAGCTTTCAATTAGTGAGCGGAATTAGTGAGGACAGAATGCAAACCCAGTGGCATCTGGCTCCCAAACCCCTGGTCTATGAACTCACTAAATACATTATTTTGCAAATGTTTCATATTTTTTTATTCTTCCACTTGGACATCAACTCTGCGGAGGCAGGGGCAATCACTTACTCTATTGTAGGCTTAACTGAGGGCCCCAAATCAGTGCATTAGGTATATGTGACAAACGGTGCTAAAAGAGAGGAAATTGACATTTATGAAGCATTTAGCAAACATCTGCTGGAACTAGGGCCAGGTGCTGAGACAAATTGTATTTATATTTAATCCTTTTGAAAAATTCTAGAAGCTGGTGTTATTTTCCCTGTTACCTGAATGTTGCCTAGAGAATAAAATTTTCTTTCCTTAGACTGTGCACTTCCTTGTGGAAGATATACAGTAACTGATAGCAAGATTTTAAAATCAAACTTGGAAAGAAACATGATTCAGCTACTTATGGGAGACTATGGATTTTTAATCATTAGATTTCTCTGAGTCTCATCTATAAAATGCAAATAGGAAATACAGCCTACATCAGTGAATAAGTATATTAAATGAAGCGAAACATTTAAAGTCCTCTGCTAAAATCACAGTAAGCAGTCTATAAATGTTAGCTATTATTATTATTATGGCTATTAATATGAATTTGGATAGTCAGCTGGAGTGAAAGCCGTTATTAAATTGTAGCCAGACTGTCAGTGTGCCCTTTAACATAAGAGGCTTCCGCTCCAACGCGGAAAAGCTTTGGAGGTCAATTGTACAGGTAATTGAATCAGTTTAAATAACTCCACTGGACACGCCTGCCCAGAATAATCATTGTTTCTGTAAAAGTGTTGGTAGAACATGGTAGGTGATCATTTTAGAATATTACTTACTGACAAGAGAATGGCCAGTTAGATGATAGGAACAGGCAGCTGTGATGTATAGATAGAAATCTGTATGCTACAAACATTTCCTCTTAGGCAAAGGCTTTGACCTCCACAAGGACAGCAAAGTCAAACCTACTGAGATTTTTGTCATCATTTGGTGATTGTACTTCAGAAATTCAAAATCCTCTGGGGAGGAAAACTCCACACATAATACTTCATCTTATTCAACTTTTAGCGACAATGATAAATGACCTTTTATTCAGAAAGATCAGGAAATTGAGTGGGCTAATAATAATCAAATATATCTTCAAAGTCCCAAATTACTTTAAAGCTAGACTATTCGGATCAAACATTATCCTGTAAATAGTCTAAGTAGCCTTAAACTTCTATAAGTACAATATTTACTTCGGTTATTCTAAAGTCGTGTTAGAGACCTACAGTATCCCAGTGTTACCATTATAAACCTTATTTGTTATGACACTGTGTATTTCAGCCCAGGATAAGGAAGACTTTTAAACAAAGAGCTGTGCCAAGATAGAGGGGGCCATGCTGGAATTCTGTGAGTCCCTTGTGTGGGGGGCTGCATGCCTAGAAGCTTACTACACAGGCACCATTGTGGAAAGAGAAGTCTCAGGACTGATGCTTGCACGAGGTGATGTGTTGGTGTCCTAGGGCTGTCATAAGAGTACCACAGGCCGCTGGTTTAATAAGAGAAATGTATTTTCTTACAGGTCTAGAGGCCAAAAGTATTGTATCAAGTATCACTCGTGCTTTGGGAATGGCTGATGTTTTCTGAGGGCTTCCTTCTTGGCTTCCAGAGGGCTGTCTTGTCCCTAAGATGCCAGCTGGTGGTGGCTTTCTCCTTTCTCATCAGGACTGCAGTCATATTGAATTAGAGCCCACTAATGACCTCATTTACCTTTCAATACCTCTTGAAAGGCTCTATTTGTCCTACGTGTACAGTCACTTGCTGAGACATGGGAACTAGTCCCTCAAACTATGAATTTTGAGGAGACACAATTCGCCCCAGAATAGCAATTTGGCAAGAAAATCACTTAGGCTCTTAAAGATTCAGAATTCCTCAGCTCCACTCCTGAATATAGATCCATTAAGTTGAGGAAACTGCCTATTTAATGAGTATCTAGCTGCTAGAACTTGCTTTTGGTTAAGTCAGATGCTGTGTTGGAATTTGACCTGATGAAAATTGAGAATAGGTTGGTTTATATAATTGAATATTTCAAAGGAAAAGGCTTCATTGGTACCTTGATTAGGGGCCTAAATAATATTACATTTTGGATTCTCTTTCTGCCTCTCCCATCTTCTTTCTCCACTTCTTAATCCCCTCATGGTTGGAAGATGGCTAGGTGCAGCTTTTGGGTCTTCAGAGAGTAGTATTCAGTGATGCCACTTGACAACCACACCAACTAGCAAACTAAAGCCTAAATAAACACTACCCGGCTAGCATTCAGAATGTGTTGTCTTTATTCAGGGAAGTACTATTTTTTTCTAAGTACATTTTTTTCACAACAGAATCCAGCGAAGGTGTAGGTCTTCCCCTGGAATTTGAGCAGGATGCCTTGCATTTGAATGCCTGAGCCAGTTTAGTGGTCTTTACCAAAAATAGCTTGGCCTTTTGACTCACCCAGGCTGCCAGTAAACTCTGTTTTTTTTAAACCCCTCTCCACAGATACGCTAAATCTAGTAACATCACGTCAATGCATTCCAAATTGGATACAACTTTGCATGTGTTTTAGTTTGAATGTCCTTGTTATCTGTTCATACGTGGTACCAGGGGCAGAAAGAGTCTGGATGATTATCCAGCTCAGCCTCACAGGTTAACAGATAAGGAAACTGAGACCCAGAAAGGCTCATGGCCCACTCCAGGCCATATTGCTGGTAAGGGGCACGCCCAAAATAACTCCGGGCTCCCGGTCCATGAAACCAGGGTGTCTTCCACCAGGGTCACAGCAGGAGGTTTTATGGGTCCGGAGGAAGCTCCTTCCCCTCAAAAGTAGCTGGGGCGGGGTGAGGCAACCTCCACCCACTGTTGAATTTATGGAATTTTCATGTTGATATACTGCAGTACCAAGAAGGAATTCCTGAGGACCAGATGACACAAAATTCAGAAAACCAATCAAGTATTTTAATGCTCAGACATGGCCAGGTGTGATCCCCTTCTCTTACCCTCCCCTCCTTTCTCTCCCCTTTCCTTTCCTTTCCTTTCCTTTCCTTTCCTTTCCTTTCCTTTCCTTTCCTTTGTGAAACTGTGGTAAGAATACTTAACACAAGATCCATTCTCTGAATAACTTCTAAGGTGTACAATACAGTATCCTTAACTATAGACCCAGTGTTGCACAGCAGACCTCTAAAATTCATTCATCGTGCATAACTGACACTTTATCCTTGTTGAGCAGAAATGCCCTGTTTCCCAACTCACAAACTTTTAGTAACATTCTTTTCTCTACTTCTATAACACCAAGTTTTAAATACCTCATATAGATGGAGTCGTGCAGTATTTGCCATTCTGTGTCTAAATGGTTCCACTTAGAATGATGTCCTCAGGTTCCATACGTGTTTTTACATATGGCAGAGTCTCCTTCCTTTCTAAAGTTAAATGATATTCCATCATGTGCAAGCTGGATAGTCTTTCAGATCCTTCCTGCCCCAGTGTTCTCTGGTACAAAACAAGAATGGATAACAAGGATTCGAAAGCTAAAAGACATTCAGTGTTGGAAATGCAGCACATCATCCATAGGTAGACATTTACATGGTGTCCACACCTTGACTTTTGTGAATGATGGTGCAGTGAACATAGGGCTGCATGTACCTCATCAAGGTCTGAATTTTAATTCTTATGGCTAAATATCCAAAACTGAGATTGTTGGATCAGATGTTAATTATATTTTTAGTTTTGTTGCGGTATCTCCATGTTGCACTAATCTACATTCCCACCAACAGCGTAAAGGGTTCCAACTTCTTCACATCTACCCCAGAAACCTTTATTATCTTTTCCTATTGGCTGTTTAACAGGCATGAGGTAATATTTCTCCATGGTTTTGATTTGCATTTTCCTATTGATTAGTGATTATTGAGCATTTTTTCATTTACCTTGTCTAACCTGTTCGGAGAAGTTTCTATTCAAATCATTTGCCTAGTTTTAATTAGATCGTTTTTGCTTGTGGAATTTCCTGCTTTGACATTGAGCCGTAGGAGTTTCTTATGCATTTTGGATATTAATGCTTTATGGGACTTACGGTTTGCAGGTATTTTCCCACATTCCAAAAGTTGTCTCTTTTTCGCTATTGACTGTTTGCTTTGCTGTGCAGAAGTCTTTTACTTTGATGTGGTTCCACTTGTCTACTTTTGCTTTTGTTGCCTGTGTTTTTGATGTCATATCAGGAAATAATTGTCAAGACCAAGGTCATAAGAGACTTTCTCCAATGTTTTCTTTCTAGGAGTGGTAGTTTCAGGTCTTAAATTTACATCTTTCATCCGTTTCAAGTTGTTTTCTTTCGTGTGTGATGCAAAGGTCCAATTTCATTCCTTTGCCTGTGGATATCCAGTTTTCTCAGTGTCATTTGTGAAAGATGTTGTCCTTTCCCTATAGCATATTCTTTTTTTTTTTTCCTATAGTGTATTCTTGACAACCTGGTCAAAAATCAGTGGTACAGTACAGTTCTTTCTTTGATATCAGTGGGGATTGGGCTCCAGGCTTTTCTGCAGATATGAAATCTGAAGATGCTTATGTCCTTCAACTCAAGCATGTTCTCCCTCCTATCATCTCTAATCATATCATCTCTAATCATGTAACACCTAATAAAATTTAAATGCTATATAAATAGTTATCGTGTTATAATGTTCAGGGAGTAATGACAGGAAAAAAGTTTTTACATGTTCAGTACAAATGCAATTTTCAAAAAAAAAGTGTGTGGTCTGTGGTTGGTTGAATCTGTGGATATAGACCTTGCAGATATGGTGAGCTGATAGTCTATGTATGAGTTTACTTGTAAGTTTTCCAACCTGCTTCAGAGGTTTTCATGCCTGTTCTATGCCAGTGATGTACTGTTTTAATTACAGTAGTTTGGATATTTTGAGATCAGAAAATGTGGTCTTACTGGCTTTGTTCTTCTTTTCAAGATTGTTTGGCTATTCATAGTCCTTCTTTATCCCATGCGAACATTAGCATTTTTTGCTATTTCTGTAAAAAATATGTCTTTAGGATTTTGATAGGGATTGTACTGGGTCTGCAGATTCCTTTGGGTAATATGGGAATTTTAATAATATTAACCTTCAATTCATGAATGTAGATTTCTATTTATTTATATTTTCTTCAGTTTCTTTCATTTTCTTTCATCTTTCAGTTTTCTTTCACAGTTTTCACACATTTGCTATAAATCCTCAAAAACACAAAGAAGCAAAGCAAATTACCTCAACACAATGAAGGTCACATATATGTGGCCCACTGGGGACATGACACATGGTGGTGAAAAGCTGTTAATCTTTGTTTCTTTAAAATCAAAAACAAAGCAAGATTCCCCACACTCATCAGTCAGTTCTCTTCAGCATATTGCCAGAAGCCCTAGCAGAGCAATGAAACAAAAAAAGAAATAAAAAGCATCCGAGTCAGAAAAGAAGTGAACTTCACATTCCTGTTTGTAGATGACATGATCTGACACACAGAAAACCCTAAAGACTCCACTATGCCACTATAAAGATGATATAGGCAGCTAAGTTACATAAAATATTATAGGCAGTCAGATAGGGCTGGGCCCTTGAAGGAGCCAGTGCAGTGGACTGGATAGCTTGCAGCTGTGGGGGAAACAGACACCTCCCATGTGAGCCAGACCTCAAAACAAAAGATAAAACAAATGCATCCACACACTTCCTAAGGATAAACATCAGGGCTTGCTATTCTAAATAGGTATCCATCATCTCGAGGAAGCCAGAAAGAGCCGCTAACCCAACTCCCTACAAGAGGATTCCCTGTTCTGTATTCATGTCTGCTTCCCCGTTTGATACCGATTTAATCAATTTTACCTGAGCAATTATACTTGTGATCTTATTGGTTGACTATAGCTTTGTCCCACCTCATGCCCACCTTGCAATTTCTCATTTTTCCCACCTTGGCCCCACCTTACCCCGTGGTTTTGTTTTATAAAATCCCTAGAGTAGGCAGGGTCCTTGGAAACCCACTTGGAATCACTTCTGCCTCTCTGTCAGACAGACACTTTCTTTCTCCCAATAAATATATTCTGCTTTTAACCTCCATTGTTCCTAAAATGCATTCTTCGATTTTAGAGAACACGAACTTGTAGTGGACATCTAGCAAGTTGGGAGTTTCTTTCTCTTACATCGATCACATTTAATAAAATTGCAGGACACAAAACCACCAATAAAAAATTAGTGCATTTCTATACACTAACAATGAACTATCTGAAAAGGCAATTAAAGAAACAATCCTATTTACATAGCATTAAAAAGAATGACATAATTAGCCATAAGGAGGTAAAACACTTGCACTCTGAAAATGAGTGACTTTTGAAACAAAGCCTGGGAAAGAAGCTACTTGGTTGCAAGCTTTTGGGAGCTTTTTCCTGACCCCTGAGTCACCCCTGTGGCTGGTCTGGGGCCTCCCACCTTGGTAGGTGACCCAGCAGCGCTGTTTTACACAAGGAAACAATGCTAGAACAGACTGTCCTTAATCCACAATGAAAATCTTTTTCCCTGTACTTTTACACCTGACAAAAGGATACATTTTCATACAAATCTCTTCTTTCCCAACTTCTGTTTGAATTTCAAGATAGTTGAGGGTTCTATTTCTGGTTTTTATTACAGTTTAGTTATTTCTAGATTAATTCAATTTGATAGATGCTTATGTAAAAATTGTAATTAAAAGTTTTGGTCGCACTAAAGAAGGCTAGAATGCCTTTGATGAGTGGATGTTAAGTATCTCTTTAAACATGTGTCTTGAAAACAATTAAAATCTATTTGCTATATTTTCAATCTTTTATAATGCAAATCAGGTGGATTATGAAGTATTCATTGTGCATGTGAATTTTGTAGTTGAGGAAACTGAACTTCAGGAAATAGAGGATTTACAAAAAGTTGCACGACTAGGAAGTGATAAAGAAGAATTTAGACCTAGATCAGAAGCACACCAGTGGTCATGCTCTGTGCATTTTGCTAGTTGATCAGATCCCATGGATTGACTAGCAGATGTCTGACTTTAGGCATAGGAAACAAAAATGTTGCATAAAGTACCTTCACAGTCATTGTATCATTTGATCTTTCTAAAACCTTAGAAGGAACTACAGAATGTCATTGTTCCATTTTTAGAAAAGATATCTGAGATTCAGATTAGTTATTTGATTTATCCAAAATTACTTGCCTGGGAGTGCCTGGTTCAAGGTTCCAATCATTGTCTTAAAAGTCTAGAGTGAATTGTGAAGAGAATTTGGTATGTAGAGTTAAGAGATTGGATTCCACTGATTGAAGTGTATCATAGAAAAATTGCTTAAATCTTTAATTCAGTTTCCGGCCCTCTGGCAAAATTTCATAAAGATAGCACTTCTATTGCTGGATGGTTTACTAAATGAAACAATAAATCTAAAACACCCTTTAAAATCACAATATGTAAATATTACATGTTATAAATAGAACAATTTTAAAGCTATACCATTAATTTTAAAAATTACTAGTAATTTTTATGTGAATGTATTTTTCTTTTTTGTTAAAGAAAATTATTAATTGCTGATTATAAAGCATCACAAAAGGTACTAGTTTATGTATTTTGGCCATTTCTACTCTAATTTGATGACATGTA
>RJWT010008529.1:0-26193 GCA_004365215.1 Cuniculus paca | reverse complement strand
GAACAGAAATACTATAACTTTTAAAGCAAGTTATTACAGCAGTACCTGTTTAGAGCTACAAAAAGACTTTATGTGTGCATGACAACAAAATTTAAAAGTTGATAGGTATTCTATGAGCCTAGTAGTGGGATATTTGAAAAATAGTATAAAGTGAACTTAAAATCTGCTTTAGATTTTACAGATATTAAAATAACAAAAAGTGGAAATTATGAACAATTATTTGAAATATTTAACAGTTTTCAAGAAGTGGATACTTCAGAATATAAAAACTACTAAAACTTAGTAAAAAACGAACAAACTAGCTGGGTGTCGTGGCACACGCCAGTAATCCTAGCACTCGGGAGGCTGAGCAGGAAGATCCTTGTGAGTTCAAGGCCAGCCTGCACTATATATCGACACCGTGTCTCAAAAATAAATAAACAAACAAAACAAAACAAAAAATAGACAACCTGATTTATTTCCTATCTATTAAAATGATTAAATTTAGAATTAAAAATATTTCACAAAGAAAACTTCAGATCCATGTCTCCTCACTGGGGAATTCTATTCAAAATGTAAGAAAAGAATAATAACAATTCTATGTAAATCCTTGTATAAAATTGAAGAGGAAAGTACACATCCCAATTCATGTTATGAGGGTAGCAGTACAGTACTGTATGAAAAGCAGCAAATACATTAGAGAAAAAGCTACAGACCAATGTACCTTGTAAATATAGATGCAGAATTTCTTAGAAAAATTATAAAAATGTTATCATGATCAAGTGTATCCCTAGAGTGGGAGGGCAAGTTTTGCCTTAACATTTGCAAATTAGTATCATCAGCGTATTAATAAGCTCCAAAGAAAAGCACATAATCGTCCCAGCAGATACAGAAAAAACACTTGCTAACATCCAGTATCCTCTCCTGATTTAAAACACACACACACACACACACACACACACTCTCACAAACTCTGAATGAGGAATAGAAAAGAGATAGCTCAACCTGAAAAGGACATCTAAAAACCACTGCAGCTAATATCATACTTGATGATGAAACATTGAATCTTGCCTGTGAGCAAGAATAAGTTAAAGAAGTCTGTGCTCATTACTTATTTTCAACATTGTGTTCAAGTTCTAACCACTGTAGTAAGAAAAGAAAAAGAAATGAAGAGCATCCAAAAAAAAAGTCAAATTACATTTATTTAAAGATGATATCCCCTATGTAGAAAATTTGATTTAAAAAAAATCCACTAAAAATTACAATTGTTCAAGTTGAAGGACACAAAATCACTATACAAAAATCAGTTGTCTCTTTACTTCGTAGCAATGAATGGTCATATTGAAAATTTCAGATGCCTTGTAAAAATGGTAAAAAAAAAATAACTGTAAGTCTGGGCATGGTAGTATACACCAGTAATCCCAGCTGCTTACAAGGGTGAGAAAGGAGAGTTGCCAGTTTGAGGCCAGCCCTGGCAATTTAGACTTTGTCTCAAATTTTAAAAGGCAAAGCATGTAACTACATGTTTCCTGAACCAATTGACTGCAGTGCTGAAAAAAAAATTTAAACATATGAAAAAAATAGAGGAGTGAATCATAGAAAAGGTGTGAAGACCTGTATCATGGAAACTAAAAGCAATGCTGAGAAAAGCTGAAGAGCTAATACGTGGAGGCCTACACTGTGTTCCTGGGTCAGAAAGCAGTATTATTCACACAGCAGTTTCTCTAAATTGATAGACTCATCAGTCCCAGTGGTCCTTACTTTGTAGAAACTGAGAAGTTTGTTCTAAAATTCACATGGAAATTCAGTGTAATTAGGGTAACCCATACAATGTTGAAAAGGAATTTTGAAGACTCACACTGCCTAATTTCAAGCCTTTTAACTCTGCAGTGATCCAAATATGCAAATAGATCAGTGAAAGTAGAGTCCAGAAATAAACCCACACACTGAACTTGAAATTGATTTCCTGGAATATTTTAAAATCCTTTGTAAGAAATACAGAAAGTTTTTATAGTTTAAAAAATTTTTAGTAAATCTTTGTGTACAACCTTTAGAAGACCAGATCCCAACTACTCCCTTTTTATTACATTCCTTATTATCTACAATCATAATTTTGTTGTTTAAGAGGGTGTATCAGTTGTTGCTGACATGCTGCATCTTGCCTTGCATTTGTCAGGCCAGAAATAACAGGTCTCTTGAGTTAAATGTGTTTGAACTGGATAAAATTAAACCATTTGTTCCCTCCAAACTATAAAATAAGCAATTAAACTTAATGTCTAGCATTCTTAAAAGGAATAATATAGATGGTTTAACAAGTGAAAGAAACACTCCTAATGAACAGTACCTTCCTACATACACACAGACAGTACCCTGTGTCTTACTATGAAATTATTTTTACTTTAGATGTTCTAAACAGACAATCTTATAAATTTAAAGATTTATGCATTTAGAGGGAAAAGTTGCTAAGGTCATACTCTTTGGTTCCATCCTTGGTGATCTTATATTTTAATTTTTATACCTAGAGGAACTTTTTAATGTTGCAGTATTATTATACAGTAAACAGCATTTTTCTTAATTGTACAGCCTGATGAAATTTATGAATGTGTGAATACACTCCAATAACTGCCACCCAGATCAAGACGTAGAATATTTCTAGCACCCAGAAGTCTCCCTCAGCCTCCTCCTTAGTCATTCTTTGGTCACAGAGGGTAATCACTGCTATGACATAGCACTTAGACTAGTTTGCCTAGATCTGAACATCATACAAAAGCAATCATACAGCGCCTGTCTGGCAAGTGCAAGGTTGTGAGTTTGATCCCTGGTACCAAAAAAAAATAAATAAATAAAAATAAAAACAAAAAAAATCATACAATTCACTTGTGTCTGATGTCTTTTATTCAGCATTCTGATTTTGGGATTTTTTCTTTAGTTTAATCAACTTATATTTCCATATTCCAGTTTTATTCTGGTCAGGTAGCAATTATAAATACATTATAAAAATTGACTGTGGGATTGATTCACATTATATAACAGGTTTAAAAAAATGTTTTACAATTTTTAACTTTTTTTCTGAAATATAGAAATTTAAAAGGATGTATGCCTTGTATCATTTAGTTAAGATTTTTTATTTTCTAAACATTTCTTTTTAAAAAATGAATTATTCATTTATTTCACAAATATTATTCATTCAG
Source organism: Cuniculus paca (assembly GCA_004365215.1). NCBI lineage: Eukaryota > Metazoa > Chordata > Mammalia > Rodentia > Cuniculidae > Cuniculus > Cuniculus paca. The sequence continues at coordinate 23,023 of RJWT010008529.1, read as the reverse complement.
ATAATCTTCTGTTTTCTTTTACAAGGAAAAGATTTTTATATTGTAAGCAAGGGGATGATATCTGAAGAGTAGCAGGAAATAAGTGGCATTAGAAATCAGAAAACTAGTTTTCCTATGTGGAATCATGTTGTCACGAGATGGTTCCTCTAGAAAACTGTATATTTTTTTCTTTGGAAACTGAAAATATATTCTAATCTTAATTGACTTTTTTATACAACTCTCCAAAAATGAAGTCAGTGCCAGACCTCTCTCCCCACTTAAGATTATCGGTGTTTTTTGGTCTTTGCATAAATATCAGGCCCTTGAAAGTAAAATGAAATCACAAAATTCATTCTTTAAATTTTTTAATTTTCCCCTCTGGTTGGTTTTATGGGAATAGTAGAGATGGAAGAACAAGCTCTCTTTTAGCCTGAAACTTTATCTACATTTAGGGGAAAATTTCTCTTGCTTTACAAAGTACCTTTATCACAAAATTTATTTACATCGTTAATTGTCTCTGTTATAGTTTGTCTGGTAAAATGACCTACAGAGGCTATCATGAAGTCATCAGATGGCAATGGAAATGCCAGCACTTTGAGAGGATTAGCACTTTGTTCCAAAATTGCTTAGACAAAATTGTTAAAGGCTTGAGCTTAGTCACTTTCCCATCACTGGGGCAGAGTACCTGATGCCTGCAATTTAAAGGAGGAGTTTTAGACAGTTCAGCCCATAGTCATCTGGCTCCCAGGCAGAAAGGGCATGGTGGAATGGCCTAGCAGAGGCAAACTGCCCTACCCGTGACAACCGTGAAGCAGAGATTAAAGGAAGGGACCTGGGGCAAGAATGCACCCTTCTGGGTTGTACCCACTGACCCAGCCCTCCACCCTGGCTCCACCTCCCAGCCGCACATTCAGTATGTTGCTTGTGATCTGGTTGCCTTCCACGTCCTCTTCTGAACATACCAGACTTTTGGAGTTCATTTTAGATCTAAACCATAATGGCTGCCAATGAAATAAAATTTTAAATTTTGCCATTTGTGGTTAACATTTTTGTAGCTGCTTAGCTAGGATGGTCAAATGATATGTCTGTTGTGTTTTAGAAAGAGTTCAAGTATATTCTTTTTTAAAAATGTCTGCAGTCTATATGGTATAGTCTTATTCTCAAAGTTTGGATCCTTCTTAAAGAAATAAAAATCGATATTAATCCCAGGACCCTTTCTTGGTTCTGTTGTGCTTAGTGACACATTCATTTATGTATTAGATGACTGGAGGAGTTCCAAGGTTCTCAGCCTACAGCTTGAGCTGGTACAACATAGATATTTACTGGATTTATAGAAAGCATTCGTGAATAAATAAAATGTAGAGGAAGTTCATTTGTAATTTTTTTCTTTAAGAACCAGGTAGAAAAAGCTAAATGAAGATAATGTTATTAGGTGGTGTAGGGAGGAAATCATTCCTACTTATTGCTAGTTTTATAGCTGAGACCCCTATAACAAGATAAACAGAAAAGCACAAAATTTTATTTTTTAGTGATATAGGAGGCTTCATGCCATGAAGACGCAAAGAAACAGGCAAACCTATGAATATATTTTATTTTGATTGTAGTGCTAGGGATTGTACCTAAAACCTGATGCATTTTAAGCATGAGCTCTGCCACTGAGCTATACCCTGGCCCCAACCCATGTACTTTTTTATGCCAGATCCCGTGGAGAAGCGGATACTCGTGGACAAGTATGATAGGATAACAGAGTTGAATGTATTGGTAATGCTGAGGGGGAACTTTGGAAGGCTCATTCAGATTCATCGCTGTATCCCTGTCTTCAGAAGTAAGGGTGGTCCTTCCCTCTAGTTACAGGGAGGGAACCTCTTGAGTGAGTGTCTTATGACCTCTTTTCAAGGGAGAAGGTCAGAGGATCAGAAAAAGGCCTTCTGCTTCTATAGTTATCTCAAATGTCAATGGCCATATTTTGGAATAGCACATCTTAAATCCCATCATGGTAAGGCATTTTATTTCTAAATGTCAGTATGTCAGTTAGGAGCCATTTAATCAGCCTCTCCCTTATAAACAGAAAAGAGCTATTTATATCTCATTCATAGTCTAAAATTATTTCTGATAGTTATTCTGCCTTTCTAATTCTAATTCATGACAGTGATTATAGTCGTAATAAAAGTTACTTTTTAACTGTATTTGCCTCACTTGTAGCTTTATAAGCTGCAAAAAAAAAAAGCTTTTAAAAAACATGTGGAAGTATATAGTCATACACTCCATCCTATGATGAACTTACCAGTTGACTTAGAATAGGAGCAAGTGTAAAAAGTAAAGAAGTCGGTTAGTTGTACTGTGATATTGTACTTTAACACTATTTTTTCTCACTTAAATTTTTAAAATTTTATTTTAAAGAGAAAAAACAATGACACAATTTCAAAATAAGATAATAGGAGATTAACAATGATTAATGTATTGCATATTGTTATCTTCAGAGTAGTTGCTCAGATTATAAGACAGGCATATAAAATTGATCAAACAATATAAGCACAAACCATTCTTTTTAATGCACTAAAAAGAAATTAATAGTATAATTATCTTAGCTATCATGTGTGTGTATATATATATTTTTTTCTTTCCCTTCTATTTTATTTTATTGTATTTATTTATTTATTTATTTACTTTTTTGTCTTTGTGAGATAGGCTCTTGCTATACAGTTCAGGCTGGCCTTGAGTTCACTTTGTAACCCAGGCTGGTCTTGAACTCACAATGATCTTCATGCCTCAACCTCACAAGTGCTGGGATTACAGGTGTGCCCCACCACGCCCTATCCGTCCTTCTATTTTAATGCCCTTAAATAAGAGCAGTGGTTCTTTGCATGTTGGGTAGGTTGGTATGAACATCTGAATCTCTAGGAAGCTTTTTAAAGTTATGTGAAGAAGTCTATGTCCCATCTTCAGAATTCACACAAAAACTCCTCTTTGGCTCAAGACACAGAAGGCCTGTGTGGTTTCTTAATGATCTCAAGCCCCAAAGTTGAATACTTTGAAAGTATATTTGTTTCAATGTTTAGATTAACAAAGCTGACACTTACTTTGAATTATACTTGAAAATATAACTAAACAAGATTACAGAAAGAATCAATCCAGACTATTCTTTGGGTGAATAAATACATTGGTCAACCATTTAGTGCCTGTTATTTTTAGTAATAAAAAGCACTTTGGCTTTACCAATATAGTCTACCTATATGTTATTTATAAGCTCAGATCTCACTTGTGTTTTGTTATCAGCTTACTTGGTTCTGGAGTTACCTCATGAATCCTGCAAGTACTTACCAGAACAGATTGCCAAAAGCTTGACTGATCAGAGGCCGTTCCAAGGTTCCTTTGCTTATGGCTTATGCAAGCAGCTTGCATCTGGTCAGTCATTTATAAACAAACAAAATGAAAAACAGCATACGTGTTTGTGCTGCTGTCATCATTAAGAAAGATTTTAGAAAAATTTCATGAAATTGGTAAGTTTAGAGTGACAACTTTGGGTAGTTTCGTATTATCTAAACCTGTAAGATAATACTATAGTGATATATGTATCTAAAAAGTATTTTTATTTAATCATTTTATACCTAAACATAATGAGTAGGTACAGTAAAATATCAATTTGACAAGTGTAGTTACTCAATAAGTACTAATTGGCTAGATAGTCTTAAACCACTGGTTCTAAATTGGGGATTTATGCTAAAAATACCATATGATGAATAGAATACTTATGGAAGGAATATTCTCCAAGGAACTCATTACAATCAAAGAAGAAATTAGTATTTTAGAATGCTTTGTACACAAATCATCTATGTTTAAATATGATTTCTAGGTAAGAGGTGCAACGAAATCTTGAACTTAGAGCAGTTTCGGAATTTGATCAGTTACTCTAAAACCGCATCCTGGTTATATATGATGCACACCTTGTCTTCCACTGGAAGAGACACTGAGGATGTGAATGAGAATGAATTTTGAGCAGTGACTTTTCTTAGATGTGTACACCTTTCCTTAGCAGTCTACACCTGCTATCTTTAAGGAGAAGTTTTATTAAATAGTGATAGGGTAGCTTTTCTAAGTGCTTTTTTTTCGTTAATCCTTATAGTGACCTTATCTATGAGGTTTTTTTAAAAAAATAGATTTACAGATAAGTAAATTCAGGAACAGAGAAGCTTGGTATCTGTACTGAAGATCACAGTTGTAAGCTCTAAATGCAAACCTAGGATTTGAACTGAGGGATTCCATCTTAGTCTGTGCTCCCTACGTGATACGTACTGTCTTTCTTAGTTAAGTGGAACTACTTACTAAATTAATGAAGTCACATACTTAAAAAAGAATGAAATGGAGCTGACAGTTTCTCTGGTATCTTTGCAAATCTCTTAGATGAGCTTAGAGGTTTGTGTAATTAGCAAAGTCTGGGACCTACTATCCCAAAATAAAAACACTTGAGAACCAAACCCTATGGGAGTTTATTAAGTGCTGTTGAGTTAAAAATGTTAAAATGTAGCAGAACTCTTCTAACCATTTTTGTCTGCATTATGTTCTGTCAGGTGATTGACTTAATAATGCGTATATTTTTATGCAGGTATGAACTGAATTTTTGAGAAAATTCTGTGTTATAGAGTAAGTTCATCAAATCTCTCTGCATATATTTTTTGCCAAGCTCCTTATTAGAACACATAAAATACAAGAACTACATTTTCTTTACCTGAATAGGCAAGGTTTTTCAGATCAAAATGATATATTGTTCTAAGTCTCTAGATAATTAGATACTTTTCGTTACTGTTCCCTTGCCTTGTTTTTGATCTATTTATGATCATTTTCATAATTTTTTATACTGTACATGGAAAACAAAATTAAAAGGGGAATGTAAATTAAATGACAAAGGCCCTCAGGAAAAGAAAATTAAGTGTTAAGTGATACATGGATTTTAAGTTTAAGTGAACATTGGAAAGAAACTTTAAGATGTTTCTTTGCATATCAAATTTCTGTTTATTTCTGACTTTGCCTCTAGCTTCTTAAAATTCTGTTTAAGCAACTTTCTTTCCGTGGAATCTTGGTTAAAAATCTTGAAATAGAAGCACTTGACTACTGGAATCAGTTCATATCAGATTTACTCTTTCAAAATCGTAGCATTCTTCAGTACAGTCAGCATACAACTAAAACAGGATATAAAATTATAAGCTTCTGAAATTTTAGAGTATTCTCTTGTTAGCATTCTTTGAAGGATTTTGTAAACATTTGCTTTAAATTCTTTCCTTTGTTGTCAGAAAGGGTGAATTAAAGACTACTTCTAACCACAACTCTAAATTCCCTCACTTGAGGCCAGGGGTTTGGCTCAGCAGCACAGTGCTTGCCTGGCAAGTGTGAGGTCATGAGTTCGATCCCCAGTACATAAATAAATAAATAAATAAATAAATTCCCTTGCTTGTAGGTTTGCATAACGCTTTACAATTATTTAGAAATAAATTTTGTGGTTTGACTATATTTTTCTCAAGAACCCAATACTTAAGTATGGTGTGTTTTGGAAATTTGATGGCAACATAGTTTGTGGTCACAGTTGCTTTAGCTCTTACAGGATGTTTAAAAATCACTTTTGAAAACACTTGTCATTTCTCTGTATGTGTTTTTTAAAAAGCAAAATTATGATCCACCTTAGTTTCTGTTCCTGAGTGTTCTCTGCCATTCCTCTGTCCAAAATACTTGTATTCTTTGTCCAAACTTAATAATTTTCTGACCACATGTGCATGCCTGTGCTTTGGCTGTTTCTTCTCCTTGGAATTTTACCCTCAACCATGGTCAAATGTTCTGCTTTTAAAGAGCCACATATTTTTTCTTTTTTTAAGGAAAATAGGGAAGGGGAGGGCCAGAAAAGGAGGTAATGATAGGGGAGAGGGGAGAAGGAAAGGAAAGGAGGGAGGGAAAGGAAGAAAGCTAGAGAGGGAGAGGGAGGAAGAGAGAGAGACAGAGTTGGGTTTTTTTTTGTTTGTTTGTTTGTTTTTTGGTACCAGAGATCGAACTCACAACCTCGTGCTTGCTAGGCAGGCGCTTACACTGTGGAGCTAAATCCCTGGCCCCAAACAGTTTTTTATGTATTGTTTTTGAAGTAATTTTGCTGTCCTTGAAAACTCCCTTTTATATTATCTGTTTCTCTCTTAGATACTTTATATCTTATATATAATTACGTACATATTTTCTGTCCCTAATAGTACTTTTTGGACTCCATTAGCAAATGACCTATAATGTTGAAAAGACTGTGTTAATATATATAATGATAATATTTAAAAACATTATGTTCATTAGGTTTCAGTAAAAACAAAAATGTGTAAAGCAAAAATTTTAAAATACAGTTTTTGGCAGAGGAATAATAGTTTTACTGTCATCGGTTATACTGGTAAGTGAATGGATCTCTTAATAATTTCAGAGTGATAAGCAGTAATGGATTGCTTTCACTCCAGCAGTTTCTAGGTGATGCAACCATGTTAAAGTGGGCACAGATTTGGTCTATGGCCAAGGTGAGATGAAAGAGTGTAGCAAGCTCTTGTCTGGTCTGTGTGGATACCAGCATCCAGGATAGCAAGATAGGACGCAGTATTTATATTTCTGGCTGGCATTAAGGCCTCTGTGTTAGCTGTGAGCCCTAATAATTTATAACCCAATAATGGTAGCAGGCATACCAGAAATCATAAAAATTGTCTCCTAAATAGGGATTGTCAAAAATTGTTCTCAAGAGTTATAATGCAAGCCTCTTAAGTTCGGGACTAAGTACTGTACTGGGGATCTGGACGGAAAGTCTAATAAGAAAATTTAATTAAAATAGGAGGGCGGAGATTGTTGCTAGTGAATGAAAGAAGTATTAGAGGGAGTTATAGCATATTTTCCATGGATGCTTGTTATTATAGCTACTCAAGAACATGGAAAAAAGACTGAGAAGGAAGTCTTTCTTCAAGTTCATATCCCATGACTGTCCTGGATCTTTAATTCTCATCTATGTTAACTCACTTTATGGATGAGCAAGTCACATGACTTCAAATGCTATCTGTTAAACCAGTGACTCCCAAGTTGTATTTCCAGTTCTGATTGTTGTCCCATGCTCTTTAAGTTCAGCTGCCTTCTTCACATCTCCATCTGAGAATCTACCAAGTATTGGGTATGTGCGCACACATGTGTGTTGCTAGAGATCATACTGAGTGCTTTGTACAGGCAGGCAAGCATCTTGCCACAGAGCTGCACCCCAACTTCAGAAAACTCCCTTAAACTTCGTAAGTCAAAGTAAGGCCCTATTCCTTACCACTACCACCCGGCCCCACTCCAGATGCCCATCCTGTCTGTAGTTTTCTCTGTCTGAGCTGATGGCTTTCCGTCTCCCCAATCCCTCAGAGCAAAACTTTGGCATCATCTAGACTGCTGCTCTTGTCTCCCTGCACATCCAGTCTGTCAGAAAACTATCATTAGCTCTAAACTATGTTCGGTATCCAGCAAGTTCCTACCTCCTCTACCTTGACCACTGCGGTGATAGGTTGTCATCATCTTCCACCAGATGTTAGCACTTTGGCTTCATAATCCATCTCTTCTTACTGTTTGTCCTCCTTAGCAGCTGATTTTAAACTGTTTTATCATGTGTCAGACTTGAAATCTCAAGGTTTTGAGTAGCATCTCTGCCTTGAATAATTTTCTAGGTGGATTGTATGTTGACTTTTCCTGAAATGCCAAAGAAGAAGCTTGAAAATGTGTAGAGTAACTGTTAAAGACAACAATATCCCAAGACTTCCCAGAACATTCACCCACTGAAATACATTTTTCTATAGGAATTGTGAGCCATGGCTCAGCAATCCGATGCATAGTCTGAAAGGACCATTGGACTACAAGTCTGCATCAGCACTATGTAAGATGTGCAGACTACTTAAAACTTGTTTTCAAGTTAGGCATGGTGGTTTATGCTTGCAATTGTAGCTATTCAGGAAGCTGAGGCAAGTGGGTTGCAAACTCAAGTCCAGCCTGGGCAGCATAGCAAGACTTTGTTTCAAAATAAATAGACAACCTGGGCATGGTGATGTATACCTGTAACCCAGTACTCAGGAAGCTGAGGCAGTAAGATTGCCATGAGTTTGAGAGCAGCCTGGGCTACCTAGTGAGTTTAGTGTCAGCCTGAACTACAGAGACTATGTAAAATAAAAAACAAACAAACAAAAGAAAAACAATCACACAGAGGGCTGGGGATGTACTTCAGTGGTAGAAGTGGTAGAGCACTTCCATAGCATATGCAAGGTTCTGAGTTCAGTTCCCAGTGCCACCAAGAAGCAAAACAAAAGTGTATTCAAGCATTTTCCCCACCACACACACAGTTATTAAAAATATATATCTGATTCATAAATACATAGGGGAATTTTAATCTTTAAAAATAAAATGATTTTAGTTTTTTTTTTTTAAGACTGGGTGTGGTGGTGCATGCCTGTAATCCCAGCACTCAGGAGACTGAGGCAGGAGGATCACCGAGAATTCAAGGCCAGTTTATGCTCCATAGTGAGTTCAGGACCAGCCTGAACTGCATAGTGAGACCCTGTCTCAACAAACAAAACAAAAAAAAAAGTTTAAAAAATTTTAAAATCAGATTCTAATTATCTTGACCATAGGTTGTGGTTAAGTCAAAGGATGGATGATTTGGTTCTAATAAAAGTTGTTTTCAGGAGAGCATAGATAACTATGTTTGATAGACTGTTCCTTGGGCTTGTGTCAATTTTCTGAGCTGTATTAGGACAGTGCATCAGATTCAATAATATAATTGGCAGTCTCAGGCTTTCTGTGACTTTTCTGTGGCTGTTTCTTGAGCCTATAACCCAGTATACCTAGAAATTATCTTAAAACTTGTATTAGCTTTCTTTTGATGTGGGAGAACAAGGCTTAAAATTCCTTCTAATGAGTATGTTTTGTTGAACCTAATGTATAGCTTTATTTTTTGGAATAGGCCTTCTAAAGTCTAAGGCATTAATTTTTAGAACGTTCTTCTTAACTGTTGAGCTGCTAAACATCCATAGAGGCAGCTAATAAAACAAGAAATTAAAGGAGCCCGTGGCTCACCTTGGTAGACAAACCAAGTCACCAAAAACTGTAGTTAAGTAATGAGCAAACACAAAAAGACAAAACCAAGTTCCATGATTCAAATATACAAAGGATATATTTTGACTGAAAAACAAAAAACGACCTTCATTGTAGACCAGTTCCAAATCTGAGGAATTCTCAAAGTAATTGGTTCCTATCAGTTTAAGAACATTGTAGTCTAAATGAGAAAATCTTAACCTAGAGTTTATAAATGAGCTATACATGAATCTGTGAACTCTAGGATTTATATACAGTTTTAGGTTTATGAGTGGTGCCCTTGAAAGACAGACTATAGCTTTCACCAGTTTTTCAAAGGAATATGATCTGAAAAAAAGTTTAAGATGTACCATTCCTTATCAATATCAGTATATCACTGTAATAAAGTGAATGAAGTTTCTTCTGAACAGTAATGACAGTTTTCTATTTTTCATTTCGTTATAGTCATGTTCCTCGTCACTGAGGCACAATATCCGACACCCCCAATTTAAAGGAGTTTAAGTTGGGCTCCAAAGGGTTTAGTTGGGCTGAAATTTTTTATTCGTATTTAACAAACTTCAGAGCAGAAACAGCTTGATGGAAGGGTCTGCCAAAGAAAGCTGCTCGTATCATGGGCAGGCAGGAAGCAAGGGGAGAAGGGAGGAGCCGAGAAGGATAATACATCCTTCCAGGTCACACCCATAGTGACCCATGTCTTCTAATGAGGCTCCAACTCCTAACAGAAAGTGAGCTGAATGCCTCTGAATGCCTTTCCACAAGCTTCACCTCTGAGAGCATAATGAGTTTGGGGAGACATCAAGATATAAACTATAACAAGCTTCTAGGAACTGCCATCAAGATTTTGAAAGATTAAGCCAAATCAAGACAGTGTTAATAATGTTAGCAGTTGTTTGTATATGAAATCTACTTTTCTGGTAGCATATTGATCCACTATATTTAGCCACCATAAATATCTTCATCAGCAAGCTAAAGTACCTATTGAAGTGATCTGTAGTCCTCTGATGGTAATGTTAAGCAATTTTTTTTTTCTTTTTGATGCAATTACAAACCAGTGAGCATAGCGGATCCTGCTGCCCTTGGTTTCATCATTTCTCCATGGTCTCTGCTGTTGCTGCCATCTGGTAGTGTATCATTTACAGATGAAAATATTTCTGATCAGGATCTTCGGGCATTCACAGCACCAGAAGTTCTTCAAAATCAATCACTAACTTCTCTCTCAGATGTTGAAAAGGTAACTGTTAAATCTTTTTATTAGTTTTATTTTTTATCTTATCTCAGTCCCCTGAAAAAAATCCACTGAATATAAAGTGATTGTGTATTCCAGGAATGTCATATTTACTTTTCTTAAGAAAATTCAAAATACTTCTATAAAAGCTTATGAATATGAGAAAAATACCTTAAAAATGAGCCATTATTAATTCATGTTTATGCATATGAAATACTTGCTTTGTATAAAGCTGCTCATTAGGAAGATACAAACATAACTTGAGAGTAAACCCTGATTATTATATATGGGACAATCTATAATATATGCCTATTATATATGTATAAAAGATATATCTATAATATATGGCAGATTGAAAAAGTACTGTGTAAAGGGATAAAGTGTTTTGAGAATATGCAAAGGGCACAATTAATTTTTAGCATAGAACAATTTCACACATGGTAGCATTTTCACTTATCCAAATTCTACTTATTCTTCATTCCCTAAGAATAAGTAGAATTTATTTAAGTGTAAATTCCTAGAGAAGACATTACACTCAGGAATACAGTAACAAGAGGCAAGAAATTGTCCACTGTGGTTGGGAAGGGCTAACCAGACCAGCTGGGGCAGAGCATAGTTGTCTAACAGACTGTAGTTAAGGAAACAGAGGCTGCAAGTCAACATGAAGATTTTAAATGCCAGAATCTGAATCTTTCTTCCTAGGCAATGGGGATCTGTTACACCTTTAGGACTGTGATACGGTAGAATTTGTGCTTTTGGAGTGAAGCCTGAAAAAAGTAGGTAGAGCTTAAAAGATTTCACAGGAGTCTAACTGGGGAGTTCTAATAATCTGGAGAGAAGAACTAAAAGTAGTATAATGTCTTGGGAATATAAAAAAGTGGATAAAGGAGATACAGTGGACACAAAACTGGTAGAGTTCAACAGTTCATTTGATGGAACAATGAAGAATATGGGAAAGTTTATAATAGAAATAGTCTGACAGTGGTAATGTCATTGACTTCAAAATCAGGTCTAGTTTCATTGTCAAAGCTGTGAAAAAAATCAGAGGACAAATATGCATTGTTGTATAACAGACTATAGGTATCAGATGTGGAGCTCTGGAAGCTTCAGAATTTGCTGTGAACGTCCTTTCCCATACAGCAAATTTCCTAATAGTAGATTTGTTAAAGTATAGACATTTTACATTTTCATGCACATTGCTTAGTTGCCATCTAAAAGAGTTGTACTTACTTATCTTTCTAATTACAATCACATTTTCCTTTTTGAGAGAGAGAAAGGAGAAGAGAGGAGAGATAATGAATGTGACAGTTAAGCTTCTTGATTTGGACTGTCAATCCTATCTGATAAAAGACTGACATGAATTGGTAGCGCAACTCCAGGCTTCAGTTTATCTACTTTGTATAGTTTATAAGCTACATAAGAAATTTATGACATGCAAACAACCAAATAAAGGAGACAATAGCTGAGGTAGAGGCACTGCATAAAGCATTAGCCCTAAGAAATTTCCCATTACATGAGATGAGGTATTTGAAGAGGACTTTGTGTACTGTAGAGTGTGTAGCGTCCTCGCCATTGTTACCTATCATGAAGGTATTCAGATGTACTGGTAATGTTTTATTAAGCAGAATAATATACACGTAGTTATTCATTTCTGTTACTAAACAGTACGCCTTCTGTAAATTGTATGATTCATTTAATAATTCACTTTTAAATGAGGGTGTTAGAACTTTGGAAATAAAGTGTGTGCAAATTTTTTATCCCCTGAAATTTCTGGATTACAATCAAGCTTTAGGGTGTGTACAGATCAGTAATGTTGCATGTGTGACCACTGTGTTGGAAGGTGTCTGTAACGTTATCAGTTTCTTAAATATGTCTGGTGACATCAGAAGATACAACCACTGCATTATAATAAAGCTACAGATGTCTTAGTTTTAAAAACCTCTGCTAAACTATAGGAGAATCTTGTTCTCTAGTTAAGAATAATTTTGGATAACTGTCTATGAATTCTTTCTGTAAGGCTTTTAAAATCCACAATAAAGGAAAAAAGCATTTAATACAAATTTCAGGTGCATAAGTGCTTTTCTAATTTGCAAAGAGGTTTCCCAGTTCACCCTGTGATGCCAAGATCTTCAAGCAAGTGAACTGCTGTGTGTTAAAAACAATTGGTAGATGACCTGTGTGACAAGGTGGCACTATTACAATGCTGAGTGTTTAGGAGTGGTAGTGACAAGATGGATGTGGGTATGTTACCTTTGCTATATGTTAAAGATGATTATTTTGTAAGTTCAACTGAAACTTCTAGTTTACCTTTATGTGTAAGTTATATGCAAATACTATGCCATTTTATGTAAGGGACTGGAGCCATTTACTGATTTTATTAAACACATGGGTTGTAGAATCAGTCCTTTCTGGATAAGTTATTAGAGAATCCTGCAGGGGGTTCCAGTCTCTTGCTCAGGTTATGGCGCATGGTGGGAAAGGAAAGAAGAGCAAGAGACAAAAATAGAGGGATGTATAGCAGGGATCTGGGATGACCAGCTGCTCTCTGGGAATAAAAGGCCATGAGGCATCCAGAACCTGGGTATTTATTCACTGAGGAAAACGGAGAGGGGATTGCGACTGGATGTGCTAGACAAGTGGCAAGGCTGGCAAGACTTGTAACCGAGGAAACCAAGCCTTCTTGCCAAAGGGACAGGAGCAGCCAGATTTAGGTTATGAGGTTAACGAGTAACCTGCTTTATAGTCAGTTTTGGGAAGGAATTTTTCTCTGGAATCATGCAGTACTCAGCAGAGACGTTTTCTTGTATCTCAGCCCTGTGCTATCATAGCTGGTCTAGCTGAGCTCAACCGTAGCCATTGATAATAAACTTTATGCTAGTCCATCATCAACCACCTGCTTTCATGAGATACATACCCAACCTCAACCAGATTCACTAATTCAACTGAAACTTTAATTTCAGGGGACTGAGTATGAAAGTGCCAGCATTAGGGACAGTGCAGTGCTCAATACTCTTTCTCACTAACTACTTCACAGAGCCTAGTGGTCTGTTTGCTTTTCTCTGCTGATATGATCAGGGGTATGTCTCAGCTTGGATGGTTGCCAAGTCCAAGGTACATGGAGAGAGGGGCCTCTGGAGCAAGGGGGCACCTCACAAACCCTCAGGCCATAAAACTAGGTGGAGATAGATAGCAGTGACTTAAGCACCCAGCAGGGCAAAATCACTAAGACCAACTAGAGCGAATTTAGCCCTAAGGCAGACACAAAACGATAGATGGACCATGCCCAGGAGGAAACATGGGGGAGGATTTAGCATATACACAAAACAGTGTGTATGGAAACAAAATAGGGCCTAGATAGAACTCACCATCCATCCCCGATCTGGTGGAGTCTCTGCAATACTGCAAGCCCTGGGAAAAAACCATTCACTCAAACAAATGGAAGAGTCTTTGAACACAATTCTCTCTTTTCCTGTGTTGTTTGAAGTTTGGGTTTTTTTCTTTTCTTTCTTTCTTTTTTTTTATATAATTCCGTTAACCTTTATCTAATTGGATTCTTTATCATACTTTTCTCTCTTCCATCTCATCTTTTACTTTCTTTTTCAAATTTTACTTTTCTTTTTCCCTTTCCCCACCCTCTCAGTTTTAATTATTATAATATTACTAGTATTAAACTTTATTAATTTTTAGATGTTTAGTTGACTGTGCTACTGCTAAATTCTTTTCTGTGTTAATGATGGTACACTTGTTGCACTTAGCATTTACTCTTTGTCAATACTGGATTTGTCTTTGTATGTTATTATTGCAGATATCTTTTCTGTTGTTTGAAATGTGGTTGTAGCCTTTATTGCTTCTTACGGTAAGTCAAAATCTGCTTTGTCTTTGACTCTAATTATTGATGATTTCTTTGTGATTGCAAATGGTGGCTTAGTTGTTGCTGTTAATTGGTTTTTACTGTATGCCAATATCTGATTTGTCTTTGGGTCATCAACATTACTGAAGTTTGATTTCTTCTCTCTGTGTAGTACTGGGGATCAAGCCTTCAAAAGAAGGCTGGGCACTAGTAAGACCCTCAAATGTTACTCTTGAGTAGTTTGAAAAGGGATACAAACAGCAAAACGTAACCAAGCACATAAGGCCACATCACAAAGAGACAGATTGTAGCTAATGAGATCACCACAGTAGTGACAGACTGTTTCTACCCCATCCGATCTTCAACCTACAGCACAACAACAATAGAAGTATGACAAAGCAAGACATCAGGATGCCTCCTAAACTCTTAACTGCCTAAAAGCGGATCTCACGTAAATTGAAGGAGAGGAAGTGACAGACTAAAAACTCAAAAACAAAATGGTCAAAATGTTTGAAGAGCTCAAAGAATAAACACAAGCAAATATATGTTTAGCAAACTTAAAGATAATTTTATTAAACAGAGGATTTTACTAATAAATGCTTGACAAGCTTAAAGAAGAAACAAAAAATATTTGAGTTAAATAAGACAATACATGATATAAATGACCAGCTTGGTAAAGAACTGAAAATTATGAAAAGAAAGCAAAGCAGAAATACAAGATATGAAATATTCAGTAGAAAGCATGAGTACCATATCTGAACAATATGAAGACAGTATCAGAAATTGAAGACAAAGTGGACGTAGCAAATCATAAACTCATTGATACCCTAAAGATGACAAGACAACATGCAAGCTAGATCTAACAGCTGTAATATGAGTAAAAATATATATATTTATCAAAATTACAGAAGTAAAGAAAAAATTAGAAAACGACTCAAACGGTATTTAAGAATTCACTGAAATCATAGTAGAAAACTTTCTAAATCTAGGAAAAGAATTCAATATTCAAATACAAGAGGCATAGAGAATTCAAATAGTTATGGCCAGAAAAGAACCTCTCTATTAACACATAATTAAAATTTTCAGAATTTCAACAAAAGAAGAGAATACTAAATGCTATTATTAAAGGAAGACAGCAAGTTAACTAGAAAGGTAAGCCCATCAGAATTACAATGAATTTCTCAGCGTAAACCTTAAGTGCCAGAAGAGGTTAGCGCAGTTTTTCCAGCCCTAAAAGAAAATAGTTGTCAAGCCTGACTTCTGTATCTTTCAGAATTAGCCTTCAACATTGACAGAGAAGTAAAGACTTTCCCTGACAAAGAAATCCTGAAGAAATATGTGACCATTTAACATTGTGGACAGTCCTCCAGGGAATCCTATACAGAGACTGGGAAGCCACCAGCACCAAAGAGCACAAATGACAGTATACATCTAACTGGGAGAGTAAGCGGAAGGAGAAAAACAAAGGAATTGACTCTGGAAAAAAAAATAATACAATGACAGAATTCAGTGAGCACCTTACAGTGGTTAACTCTCAATGTCAGTTTTTTAAACTCCCTGATCAGAAGACACAGACTGGCAGATTGGAGCAAAAAACAAAACGCAACCATCATATATTGCCTCCAGGAGACATGCCTTACCCAAAAGGAAACTCATGGACTAAAGGTGAAAGGATGGAAAATGATGCTCCAAACAGCTGGGGCCTGAAACCAAGCAGGAGTAGCTAAATTATTTTCAGACACAGCAGACTTCAGGCTAAAACTGATCAGAAGAGACAAAGATGGCCACTACATACTGGTAAAGGGAACAATCTAACAGATAAGATAACAGTTACAAATATGTATGCACCGAATGTTGGCATACCCAACTTCATGAAATTGAAAACTACTGGACATAAAAGGACAGGGAGACACCAACATATGGACCTAGTAGGACACTTCAACACCCCACTATCACAATTAGGTGAAACACAAAAAGTAAAGAAGTATTAGTTAAACCACACCATCAAACAAATGGATTTAACAGATACTATAGTACTACAGAGTCAACAGAATACACATTTTTCTTTTTCCAAAAGAGTCCATATCTTAGTGTAGAAAGCATGCTTACATAACTACAAAAAATTGAAATAATACACTGCAAACGATCAGATCATAATGAAATGAAGCTAGAAATCAACTGCAAAATAAATCATAGAAACTGCACAAAAACATGGAGATTGAACAATGTATTATTGAATAATCAATGAATCACAGAAGAAATTGCAGAATAAAAAATTTCCTAGAAGCAGTTGACAAAGTACTATATGCAGACCAGAGAGCTGGGCGTGACAGCACACACCTGTAATCCCAGCACTCAGGGAGGCTGAGGAAGGAGGATCACTGGGAGTTTGAGGCCAGCCTGGGCTACAAAGTGAGTTCAAGGCCAGCCTGAACTGCAGGTGAAACCTTGTCTCAAAAAGACAAAAAAAAAAAAAAAGAAATTGAGAAGATCTAGCACCAGTATTTCTCCAATTCTCAATGAAATTGAAAGGGGAAAGCTACTGCCATACTCATCGTGGAGGCTAGCATTACCAAAACCAAAGAAAGACTTAAAGAAAACTAAGGATCAGTCTCCTTAATTAACATAGACGCAAAAATTCCCAACAAGATACTGCCAAACAGAATGTAACAAATCATTTAAAAAGGTCATGTGTTGTGACTAACATGGCTTCCTCACAGGGATGCAGGGTTGGTTCAGTATACTTAAGTTAATAGATACAACACATCATATATAGAAGGAAACACAAAAATCACATCATCTCAAAAAACACAGAAAAAGCCTTTAACAAAATCCAGCATCTATTCACAATAGGTTCAAAAATATGAATACTTAAAGCATTAACCTCACTAAAGAAGTGAAAGACACCTATAATAAAAACTATAGTATTCTGAAAAAAAGAACTCGAAAAGGACATTAGAAAATAGAAACACATCCCTGGTTCCTGGATAGGCAGAACCAATATTGTCAAAATGGCCGTACTTCTAAAAACTGTGGCCAAAAATGTATGCTGAAGGGAAGATAGCCTCTTTAACAAATGGTGCTGCAAAAACTTGCTATCCACATGAGGGAGAATGAATCTAGATCAATATTGCTCACCCTGTACTAAAATAAAATCAGAATGAGCCGGGCATGGTAGCACATGCCTGTAATCCCGGCACTCGGGAGGGTAAGGCAGGAGGATCACCATGAGTTCGAGGCCAGCCTGGGCTACATAGTGAAACCCTGCACTACATAGTGAAACTTACCTCAAAAAAGGGGGGGGAGGGGAAATACATACATATATATATATATATATATATAAAAAATACTTACATATTAAAAGTACGCAAAACTGTTGACACAGGAAAGGAATTTACGAACAGAATACTAGTTGCACAAGAAATACAGCAATACAAAGAATCAACAAATACAATTATATCCAATTAGAAAACTTGTACACAGCAAAGGAAACAACCAACAGAGTTAAGAGACAACCTACAGAATGGGGAGAAAAATTGCTAGCTACTTCTCGGAGGACTTGTACTTAGAATATATAGAACTAGAAAACAGTAGACTCCCAAAATGAAAGATCGTGTAAAAAATGGGCAATTGACATGAATAAGTCCTTCTCAACAGAAGTACAAATTGTCAGTAAGTACTTGAAAAAGTGTTCAGCAGTTTCAGCTGTTAGAGAAATGCAAATCATAACAACACTGAGATTCCTTCTTATTTTAGTAAGAATGCCTGTCATCAAGATCTCAAAAACAGCAAATGCTGATAAGATTGTAGATGGGGGTGTAAAATAGTACAGCTACTGTAGAAATTAATATAGAAATGCCTCAAAAAATAAAAAATAGAAATTCCACTTGACGCAGCTGTCCGCCTTGTAGGTATCTTCCTGAGAAAGTGAGAGACATCATACTACAGTGACACATGCACACCCATGTTTATAGCAGCACAAGTCACTATAGCTAAATCTTAGAAACAGCCTCTGGAAGGCATGGCAGCAGAAAGCCACTCACCCCATGGCAGGCAGGAAGGAGAAAGAGAGAGAAAAGGAGGGTGGTCAGTGATATGAGAGGGAAGGGAGGGCAGGCCAGGGACCAGAATGCACCTTTCCAGGTTGTTTTCCCCAGGGGCTGCCTTCTCCAACTAGGCCTCACCTCCTAACAGCACATTCAGCTGTGAGCTTATCAGTGGGCCAGTCCACAGATGACCATAGCTTCTTGGTGATCTATGGCCTGTGTGTACACCACCAGATAATAGATGCAGAGTACACTGCCATAAAGGATACATTCGAGTTGTTTATAGGAAAATTGATGCATATTGTATTTGTCTATGTAGATATTTCATTTTTATATGTACTAATCAGGGTTTTCTCAAGAAACAGAGCCAATAGGATGTGTGTGTGTCCATATATGAGGTGTTATCAGAAAACAGAGTATGAATAATTTTTGTAAGTATTACAGTAAAAGACACATGACCATGAATCCTCCTCAGAATGCTTCCCCTCTCTTCAAGCGTCCTCATCCCATCATTCTTGCCACTTTGAGAAGGAGTTCTGGAGTTGTTCTTCATGAGTGTCACTGTCGTGGTTGCTGTACTCTCCAGAGTCAATTCAAAGAGTTTGTGGCCATTTTGACTTTGGGAAGGACTAGAAGTCACACAGTGCCAGACCAAGGCAGTAAGGTTGATGAGAACACATAATGTTTTTACAGTTCTACCTTTCTGTTGAATGGTGCCTAGCAGCAGTAGTTTCTGTATTTTTTATCACATCTCTCTTTTTAAATTAAGTTTATAGGTACTTTTGTGTATACATAATGATCACATTCATCATAAGGAATTTGTACCTGTACATGGTATAGCCTGATTCTTTTCTTTTTTTTCTCCCTATTTCTCTACCCTCCCTTCAATCCTTTTTCCCTTTCTTATTTACAAAAGCTTTGTTTTCATTTTTTCCTTTTTTTCTCATTTTTTTCTTTTGTCCCTCTACCCTTCTTAATTCCCCTTCCCATTTGGGCATTTCCTTCCTATTTCACAATATCTATTGGTCCTTATTTACACTTTTAGTTTCTTATACCAGAAAAATAATGCAGTATTTGCATATGTGTGTCCAATTTATTTTTTACTTAAGAGTATAGTATGGTCTCAAGGTGTATCCATTTAGCTATAAATGTCTTAAGTTAATCCTTCTTGTTTTTTTTCTTTTATCAAAACAAACCAGTGTAAGTAACACAGGACTTCAAAACAAGACAATAGGGAATCAAAAATGGCCACCACCTTCAGAGGGAGATCCCCCCTAGATGCCACACTACGTACTGCTGTCCTCTGAATAGATCATCAGACCACCGGCCCTAGACCTGACAAGTCAGTGAAACACCAAAGCACCACAAGTCCAATTGCATTTCACCTCAGTAGCTATCACCACAATCTGTGTTTTCTCCAGATGAGCCGGTTGCTTGGCAGGGGGGCCTCTTCTTGTTTCCCAGCCCACAAGGCACTAGGGTCTGGCTACCCCCCTCTGGTGGCAGCCTGCGTATGGCGCTGGTTCACAGGGAGGGCTTGCTTCTTGGTGAATCCTTGTTCTCTTTCAAGTTTATCCTTCTTTATGGCAGAATAGTACTCCATTGTATTAAAAAAACCACATCTTCTTTATCCATTCGTCCATTGATGGGCATTTGGGCTGTTTCCTAGATTTAGCTATTACAAACTGCTGCTATAAACATGGGTGTGTATGTATCGCTGTGGTACGATGCTTTTAATTCTTTCAGGAGATACCAAGAAAGGAAATAACTGGGTCAAGTGAATACAAAGTCAACACTCAAAAAATCAACAGCCTTCCTGTACACAAATAACAGACTCAGTGAGAGAGAAATTAGGGAAACAGTGCCTTTCATAATAGCATCCAAAAGAAACACCTAGGAATCAATCTAATGAAGTAAAACACCTCTACATTGTAAACAGTACTTTGAAAAAGGAAATTGAAGAAGATTTCAGGAAATGGAAACATACCCTTGTTCTTTGGAAGAACCAATATAGTGAAAATGGCCATACTTCCAAAATTGTTAAACAGATTTAATAGAATCCTGATCAAAATTCCAGCAGCGTAGCTCACAGAATTAGAAAAAAACAGTCCTAAAATTCATCTGGAACCAGAAGAGACCTAGAATAAGTAACTCTGGGCAATAGAGGCAAGGCAAGGGTCATCATAATCCCTGACTTTAAATTATACTGCAAAATTACTGTGCTAAAAACAGTATGGGATGGGCAAAAAGCAGACCCGAGGATCTACAGAATAGATCAGAAGATACAGAAAGAATGCGAGACATATCACATCTTATAAATCTACTCATGAAAGAGGAGTCCAGAACTGCTTCAGAAAGTGGCAAGAAGTATGAAATAAATGTGTTTGAAACCAGGAATCATTTTTTATGGTTAAAAAATGTGTATTTCGCATCAGCGTGCTGGACTCTGTTTAGATGACCCCGATTTTGCAGGCAGCATCCAAAGCATTGTAATCTGGAGCCAGTGGAACACATGCCTCCTCCTCTCCATCAGGCCCGATCCCACATCATAGCTTTTTCAGTGCCCGAGCTGGTGCTGGTTGGCCGTGACATCCACAGTGAGTTCAGGTGTATTGTTGTTCTCTGTCTTCTCATGCTGACTTACGATCAAGGAGCTTGGTGATGGCAGAGTGGTCTCATTGTTTCTGCCGCTCTCCCAAGGGCAACGGGGCTGCCCCTAGAGCCCCAGTGTCTTGGGAGGGAGGAAGGCGGGTGATGCACAGAGCTTTTTTTGTGGCTGTGGATGACTCTCATCACAGCCTCTTGACCTTCAAAGCTTTTGCTTTGGCTTCAGCTTTGGAAAGGGCAGGAGCTTCCTTCTTTGCCTTCGGTGCCATCTTGGTAAAAAGGAAGGGGTCTTTTTAAAGGGAAATTAATGGCGATGTATCTTCCACTGTAAGAAACTTTTCATAGAAACAGTCACCATGTTTTCCCACCACCCCTTGCCTACAGATCCATGTGTGCAAAAAGATACTCCATCAGGAGATGCTCATGCAGTGACAGAGGCCAACCAGTCTCAAGAGTGTCGGGGCTGCCCACCCAGGAGAACCAATCGTACTTTCCAGTCTGAAGTCAGAGGACAGAGAGCAGTAGAACTTAACAATGTAGTTCCAGCCCATTGGCAGCAGGCTCAAGGTCCAGGAAGAACAGTTTCTATCTAGAGAAGAAGAAAGTTTATGTCCCAGTTTGGAAGCAGTCTGGCAGAAAGGATTTTCTCAGTCAGTACAGCAGGACTTTTTGTTCTTTCCTGGCTTTCCCCTGATCAGGAAAGGCCCACTCACTTTAGAGAAGTCAATCTGCATACTCAGCTGACTGATTAAAATGTTGACTCTCATCCAAAAATATCTTTATAGGAACATCCAGAGTAATATTCGGGCAAATAGCTAAGTACCTGATGGCCCACTCAAACTGACACATATGGTTATCCATTACACCATATATAACATAGATGATCAGCATGCACCCAGTTTTATAATCTAGTTTTAGGAATTCTATCAATTTTGACCGTGATGTATAAAAGTTATTAACATTTAGAATTCATTTAGCATACTAAGAAGTAAATATAATAAAGAATCTTAAAGCACTGGCCATATCTAAAAGAATCACAAGCCAGGTATGGTGGCGCACACCTGTAATCCCAGCACCCAGGAGGCTGAGACAGGAGGATCCCATTGCTGTGAGTTCGAAGCCCACCTGGGCTACATAGTGAGACCATGCCTCAAAAAAAAAATCATAAATCACAATATAATCTATAATTGAGTATACAATTGATTTTATACTTTTATACTAACACTATAAAAATGTTCTTCATGTGAGGCTACTTGAAAAGGTGTCTGCATAAGGGTCTTTAAAATGAAACCTAAAGTGAAGCATAGTACAGACTGTACTATGCTGTCTTGAACTTCATGTGTGTTTAATTATGTTCATCAGACATGTATGAAATATCTACTACATTGAAGTTCTGTGTTAGTTGCTTAGCAGGATACTAAGATGTGTTACAAAAAAAAGAAAGGCTCTTCAAGAAGACAAAGGATTTCTATAATACAGAAAGTAATTACAAGGCAGTATTAGTTAACTGCTCTATTAGAGACACAAATAAAATGTAACTGTGTTATCTAAGACGCTCTTTTGAAAGGGTTTACAGCACCAGGCGTGCATGTAACTGGTGGTGGGATACATCATCTTTGGCCTTTCAAATATGGGCAAAACTTCTATTGACAAAGATAAAAGAAACAGTTTTTGGTAAAAAGAACTGCTTAACAGATGAGAAAGAGAAGCAGTGTTTTTCTCACGTGGATGTATCTAGTAATGCTGAGGTGTTATGGCATGATAAGGAAAGGCACAGAGACAGAGGGAAACCCTAAAAATCTACATGTCAAATAGAGATGGAGGCAGGTCATTGTGAACCTTGAAAAGATTATTATTAAAAATGTGGCTTTTTACAAATTGGAACTCATGAAAATATTTGTAACCCAAATCCACTTTTCTAATTTGTAATTCAGGTAGCAATTTAAGGATTAAATTAAAATGCTATAAGGTTGTGAGAATGGTACTGGCTTTTAATTACATATTATCAAAAAATTCTAAAGAGGATTTTAGAGTTCATAGAATTAAAAAGTAAAGATGATGACCAGGCATGGTGGCACCCTCCTCCTCCCAGCACTTGGGAGGCTGAGGCAGAAGGATTGCTACGAATTTGAAGCCAGTCTGGGATACAAAGTGAGTTCAAGGTCAGTCTGATCTGCATAGCAAGACCCTGCCTTTTTTTTT
>RJWT010008528.1:0-26128 GCA_004365215.1 Cuniculus paca | reverse complement strand
AACCAAGCCGTAATTTGCTCAGAACCTACTGCATAGAGAACTGTGAGTCTCAATAATCTTTTACTCTTCTTTTGATCTGTAATCCTCTGGCTTTGTTTTTAAGCCCTAGCCCAAAAGTAGGTCTGGAAATGAGTCCGTTTTGCTACTGACTATCATGGTATGATCTTTATGTCCAGTTAAAAGATTCCTTACTTCTCAGTGAGTGTTACAGGCTGTATCTGCAATCCTCTCAGAGACTGGATTTTCTCTACATAATTGTGGCTCCCCTCCTGGGTAATACTACTGGGTCCCTACCTTTCTAGCTTTTGTATTAGCTGCTGGTGGAAATTCTCTTTCTTGAACTCCTTCCTCTATTTAAAGAGATACTTTTGTCTGGTCTCTAGCCCTGGGTTTTTGGAATCTGCATTCTGGCTTCTGGTAAGTTTGGTTGATCAAGGTCTTGATTCCCCATCCTTCCAATAATGCACCCAGCCTTCCTTCCAGCCCCAGATAGGCTCCACTGGGTCTACTTGGTGCTGGCTTTCCCTCAACAGTGTGATTGGCTACATTTTACTTCCAGTCCTGACACAACTTTGATTAAATACAGAAACCAAATGTTTATGACACATCTTCAGGCAAATATAGCATACATAAGTTGGTTTACGTTTGCTAATTTAAGTAAAAATGCCACATAGCAAGTATTTCCTATCCTAGTTGGTAACAAACCAAAAGGGTACACAGTGCCAGATTTCTCATCATCCTTTTTTCTCCCTCTCTTTCTTTCTTTCTCTTTCTTTCTTTCTTTCTTTCTTTCTTTCTTTCTTTCTTTCTTTCTTTCTTTCTTTCTTTCTTCCTTTCTTCTTTTTTGATTCATTGTCGAATATCTGTCTGTGTGCTGCCCTTGTACTTCCCAAGCCTTGGTTCTCTATGGAGCTTTGGTTTCAGAAACATGCACACATATATATGCAATTAAATGCAGGCTTTGACTTTTCGCCTGGGAAACTGGAAGGATAAGGTGAGCTAAGCTTTTAATTACAAGTACCCATTCTGGGAGGCAGGGAGTTTGAGTTTCTGACAGCTACTGCTGCTCAGCCTAATCCCATCTTTCAGGGAAGAAAAGAAAAAGCCAACATGTATCTATCTACAAAAATGTTGACTTAATGTATTTAGCTTTTAAATATAAATCTTCCAAAGCAAACTCTGATTTAAAACCAGAAAAAAAATCTTATTGTTTTTGTTAAGATGAAAGCTTTATGTATCAGTTGCTATTTGATTTCTCTTAGTTTATTCTGTTTTGTTTTAAGTTGTCTTGATATACAGAAATACTAGTATTCTGCACTTTTATAACCGCCTTAACCCAGAATCCCAAATCTCTTTACAAATACTAATTACTGTGGTCTAATGTCACTGGAAATTGTTAAATATGCCTCCAAAGAGGTTAAACAGTTTAAATCCCAATTTACAAATTAAAAACTAGAATGTGGAAAAGCAAAGCTGCATTGGGGGATTTCAGTAGGGTTTGAGTTGAAATAACTGAAAATGACAGCTGTCAACTCAGTCCCCCAGTCCTTGAACTTGTGATATCCCACACTTCTTAACTTATTATACATGTAGAAAGACAAGTTGCCATTGTGAGTTCAGGCACTGAAGAACACCTTTCCTTCAAATAATATATAACACCTAAAAATATCACTGTGGAAGGTTGACATCTTTTCAAGTCAAATTTTAAAATATTTTTTATCAGTGTTGTTCTTTAAAACCAGGGATTGCAATCAATGAATTACCCTGTTCTCTTCAGCAATTTCTATATATCTACTGGTTTCAGATTTATAAGTTTAAAAAGGGGATACATCTGTCTGTCTGTCTGTCTTACCTTATTGATATTTATGTCTGTGTTCACCTATTATGTGTATACATAAAGATGATGATCATACATACATGTGCACATAAACACAACACAGAAAATAAAAATTTTTCTCATTTAAGATTTTGATATGAGAACTAAGAGGATGATAGTCCTCTATGCTATACAAACACATGTCAATATATTTCTAATTGGTCCTTTTTATCTCCAAAGGTTTGTCTGTAATTGTAGTTTGAGCAAAGGGGCAGAACTGGACACATGGGCTTACAGTCTCAGTATCACAATGCTATGTTTTTGTCTCAAATACTTTTGAGCTAGAGATTCTTCAAAGGCAAAACTAGAAGTATGCAATCATACACTACATGACTACTTTATGTCTAAAGAATGAAATGAATTTTAAATAGACAGAATCGTAAATAGGATTATAATAGGACTTTTGTAGCCATGAGGTAAATAGTTATGACACCTGGAGATATTGGAGTTGATCGGGAGGATAAAAGTATGTAACGTGTTCTATAGTGTGTGGGGAATTTAAAAGTCTGCCACAGACATGAATAAATTGCTACTAAGTTGTAAAGAGGCCCTGTCCATGCAACATATAAATGTTGCCTCATTTCTCCTAACCTAGATGTTAGAACATTGGACCTTTGTTCCTGAATGTAAGGGACATATTTTCCTACCTGAACATATTTTAAACCATATTATATGGCTCTTTTGGATGTGAAGGATGTTAGGCTAAAAGTAATATTCATTGGTGAATGAGAATAATAAAATATTTCGTTTAGCTTCCAGAACATTCTTTATGCTTGTCAAATAATTCTAGCAATTTAGCTCCTATTCAGAAACCCATTTATCAGAATTTCTTTTCTTCATTTGAAAGTGCTCTTAAGTATCCTCCCAGCATAAAATGATGAATTTAAACCTAATATCTGTCTCCTAATAATAATGTCTGTTGAAATTTACTTTTGCTTAAAGATGAGGTTGAATTTCATGATCTCAAATTCTAAATGTGGAATGACATTTTCTAAATTGAACTGATTCATATCCTAGCCCAACGTTAGGAAAATAACAAAGGGTTTGCTCCAATTCCATGCTAGGCTTCGTTACATGATGTAGGCATAAATATGTCCAAACCTGGAACCTGCAGGTTCATAACTGCATATTTCCTCTATTCTATCTGATAATTGAGTAATTTAGGTAAAAATAATACCGTGTATGGGATTGAGTTGAGTTTGAACTATATATATATATACATACATACTCACACTTCTATTTAGTTATTTGTATTGTGAGTTAATTGATATAAAGAATAGAATATGACCCTCTTATCCAGTTGTACTCTTCATTATTTTAGTTTTCTCTGATCAACCATGGTCTGAAAGTACTTAATGAACTGTTTAAGAAATTTAAATTTCATGAATTTTAAATTGTGTGCCATTCTGAAGCAGTGTGATGAAATCTCTTGTTGTCCACACCTGGTAGGTGAGTCATCCCTTTGTCCAGCATATTCATATCATAATTGCCGCCTTCTCTCTATTCACTTAGCTGCTTGGTTATCAGGTTGATTGTCCTGGTATCTCAGTACTCGTGTTCATGCAACCCTTACTTTAGAATATCCCTACAGTGCAAGAGTAGTGATGGTGACTGTTTGGATGTGCCAGAAAGAAGCTGTAGCATGTTTTATTTAAGTGGAAAGGTGAAAGTTCTTGACTTAATA
Source organism: Cuniculus paca (assembly GCA_004365215.1). Lineage (NCBI taxonomy): Eukaryota > Metazoa > Chordata > Mammalia > Rodentia > Cuniculidae > Cuniculus > Cuniculus paca. The sequence continues at coordinate 22,568 of RJWT010008528.1, read as the reverse complement.
AGGAATGGAGAAAGTTTTATGCTAAGGTTGCTGGCATATACTGTAAGATAGAACATTTATCCATGAAATTAGGATGAAAGAAAGAGAAATCCATGCTATTTTTGCTGTCACACTTCAAACTGCAAATGTTATGGCCACAATGTGTGATAAGTGCTTAGTTAAGATGGGAAAAAACATTAAATTTGTGAATGGAAGACATGAACAAAAACACAGTTCAATGTATAGTGTCAGAAAACACTGAGCCTATCTGATGACTTCAGCAAAAGGTCACCTGAAACAAGTGACATCAGGCCATTTACTACAAATCAGAAACAGTTACCCAGAACCAGGAATAGATTTGGGCTGAAAAATATAAAAATTACTGGAGAGGCTGCATCTGCCTGCTACTTGCCAATGAAGAAGTGGCTCTAACATTTCTGGCAGAGTTAAAGAATATGATTAAGGAGAAAGGATCTTGTCCAAGGCAAAACTTCAGTTGTAATAAAACTGGGTTATCCTAAAAGGAGATGCCCGATAGGACCCACATTCATAAAGGTGTAAAGTGGTCATCAGGGAATAACACATGGAAGGACAGATTAACTCTGGTAGTATGTAGTAGTGTTCTGGGCAGATGATAAAGACAGATATGGTATACACAGAGAAGTACCCCACACTCTGAAAAACACAAACAAAAATTATCTACCTATTTTCTGGGAAAACACTCCAAAAGTGTGGTTGGCAGCCATCTTGTTTATGGACTGGTTTCTCCAATGCTCCTATTCTGGCTATCTTGAATATGTTTGCTATGAAAATGAAAATGTCAAAATTGCATTTTTACCTCCAAATACAACTCACTCACTGCTTCAGACCTTTGACCAGGGCAGGCCCATTTTGTCTTTGTTCTCCTTTAATGCAGATCCTAATGTGGACAAGATGAGGTGCTGAAAATCATTCACTATTGCTGACACAGTGACACTTATTGAATGTACAGTGGGTAAAGTAAAATAAGAAACTGTAAATGGCTGCTGGAAGAACTTATGGAGTTGATTTTAAAGGCTTTCTAGTGATCAAAAGAGAATTTCAAAAAACCATTTACATGGTAAGTCATGTTAGTGGAGAATTTACCCACATGCTCAGTAAAGAAAAGGAAGATCACTGAAGCTATTAAGACATTAGCAAATGAGGAACTGGAGGAACACATTGAGAGAAAGAAGGAGATAAAGAAGAGAAACTGAACCATTAGTGCAGATGTTACTGAGATTTGCCAAAGTGTTTTGAGTTATACAAACATTAAAGGACAAAAACTATAGTCTTGTTCTCAGATGGGATGCAGCATTAAATCCACCCTTGTTATCACTGGAAGATTATATTTCCTGCAAAATACCTTAATGTGTTAAAAAAATGAAATAGCAACTTTTGGGTATAATATTCTTGCAGAAGCTTTTGAAAAAGAACATTAAATTATCAGGCATACTCAAACATTGACATTATTTGCTCATGACATCCAACCATGGGTATTGTCATGGTGCAGTGATCCAGGATTGCCTGAAGTGAATAATTTTCCTTCTGCAGTAAGTCAGAAGGTCAGTGGTTTTCCAACACTTCATCACAATGCCTGTGTCATTCCACTGGCTTCATGGCATCACCTAGGGATGAGGTCATTTCACATCGTCTCAGGAAAAAGAGTGAGCACAGTCCAAAAACTCTCATCACAGCGTAATATTGTAATTGTGTTATTATTTTATTCTTGTGAATCTTTTTGTGCTTAACTTACAAATTAAACTTTATTATAGGTACACACGTGTAGGAATGATAAATTATATATAAGGATTATCACTATCTACAGTTTCAGATATCCACTGGGATCTTTTAATGTATTCTCTGAATCATAGGAGACTTCTGTAAAAGAGTTTCTGGTGCATGGTTGTTAGTCTATAAGTATTAGTTGTCATTGCTCTTATTTTGTTATTAGTATTGTTTCTTTTCTTTTTCTCTTTCCTTTTTTTTTTTCAGGATGAGGACTGAAACCAGGACTCTCTTACTGGGCTACATCTCAGCCCACTTTTTATTTTTTAATTTTGAAACAAGACCTCACCACTCTTAAGTCATTTGTTGTTTTGTAGTAGTTCTTCCATGATGCTGTTATCTTCCCAGATAAATCTGAGCCATGATTTGAAATTTAGAAACTTTTATATAGGGGCAGTGTACATCAAAAGGCATCCTCATTGTCTTTCACCCTAACAGAAATATGATAATGCACTTTAGGGACTTCCATCTCCTTAGAGAGCTTTTCTTGGCTGCCCCATTTCTGATACTGTTCCCTGAGAAGGACCTGAAGGGCATTTATAGTGTGATCCAGGCCATTATATATGATCATTCAGTGATCTTTGAACAAGCACTCTTTGTGAAGAGTGAACTTTTGATCTGGACAGGCACTGGCAGGATTCGGAGAGGAAACTAAAAGATATCGTCCCAGTGATTCTCACCTGGGCCTTTTCCTTTGACTTGGTGAAGCCCAAAGGAATAATGTCTTTGGAGATTCTGGTACTGCCTCATAGCGACTGGTACACATGAGAAAGCCCTGGATCTAGAGTTATCCAGTGTTCTGTCAGTTCCTAGTGAAAGTGAAATTAGATCTGGTTTGAAACTAAACCTTGTACCAGAATGAACTCTGAGTCACACTTCTTAATCCCAGAGTTATTATCTATAATCACACATGTGAATAATCTCTCCATCTTGTCATTCCTATGAAATATATCTTCTGTAATTTACCCTACTGCAATTCATATCTCTAATCTTCAGACTAGGCAGTTTATCCTACCTGCTAGCATCTTCATATATTATAAGAGCATGTATTGTTCACTGTCAGATTACGTCTGCCGGATTCCTCAAATCTTCACAAATTTGCAATACCTAGTCATGCACTTCAGAGTGAATCCCTTTTCCTACTTGTTGGTTGAATGACCTTGGACAGGTCATTTGTCTTGAGTCTTCAATTTATTGCCCATAAAATGGTAATACTAATAAATTTTAATATTTGCTGTGAGGGCTACAAATAACAATACATGTCAGATTTTGTCACACAGCTGGTAACTGATTAACTGAAATGAATATGCAAAATATGTACTATGATATTTTGGCATGAATGAGCCAAATTCTCAACTATTACAAATATTTGTCTCTTTTCAGCTTGTTATTCTTGCCTGAGTCCATTCTTCAACATCTCCATCCCTTTCCTAGGCTTTTTGGGCTAGAATAATAGAATATGGAACATCATTGTTCCTCCTGCTGAAAGGAGGAAGGAGTCAAGGGTGGAAAGAAGTAGTTATGAAATATTATGTGAAGCCTTAGAAGAAAGAAATGGATTCTAACTAGGGAGAAGAGTGTCAAGGAAAGTTTTACAGGCAGATTTTGCTTTTCACGTACTGAGGATGGAACTCAGGACCTAGTACATGCTTAATAAATGCTCTAGCACTGAGTTACATCTTCAGCCCAATTAAATAACTCTTAAATGGCTAAAATTGTCTAATAAAAGAATAAAAGAACAAGATTAAACCAGGAGGTATGCTCACAATGAAATATATTTGACTTATAATTTTTCAGGTGGTAAGAGTAAGGTGAGTAATATGTCAACTATGTCCCAAGACTCCGTGTACGAGATTTGTTCAGAATAATTTGGTTAAATATTTACTTACAACATTTTTCTTGATTCTGGAAGAAAATTCAGAGGAGGAAGAAAGGTAACCATATAATGATTGTTTATGTTGTTGTTTTAAAGCATTTGTATAATTTATAATGGAATAGTTTTTTCTTTCAAGAGATACATTCCCTGAGTCAGCAATAAGGTGGTTTACCGTTTTGTTTTAAAGACTTCCCACAAGTACCCCGCCACACACATACACACAAGCAAAATTGTCCACATCTAACACATTTTAAAAATTATAATAAAAATAACATTGAAAATATAAACATTCTTCTTTCCAAAAGTTGCTTTGGTTTTTAAAAAGACAACAAAAACAGATTCATTTTGTCAATGTAGTTGCTTGTGCTTATACACATATCATTTCAAAGAGTATTACAAGAGCCCAAGCAGTTGGTGTTAGCATTAGAGGAGAGATTAGCAGGACTCCATTCCAAGGAAATTGTTATGGTGATCACTTGTCACTTGTTATTACGCATAAGTCCTGTTAGTCTTCCTGGTTCAGTTTCAGCTTGAACTTAACTTATACTTGAGAAATCATTCTTTATCTTCTCATCTTCCAAAACTCATTGTCTTCACCTGACTGGCTGCCAATTTACCCTGACTATTCTATTACTCACCTTCAGGCTCTCCTTCATTCTTGTTATTAAAGCAAAAAGAAGTATAACTTTTGTATATATAAATACAAATTAGTAGCAATATATTTTTGTGTTGAACAGAATGACTCAAATGATGCAATATGCAAATAAGGCACTCAGGGCAGACCAGAGTAAGTAAAATACCCTAAAATATTTATGTTTGTAGAATGTTTAGTAATTCCATAATCAATCATGGTAAAAATCCATCCTCTCCCATGGTTATACTTAGATTTTAGAATAAATCTCTAGCTTAAATAGTGTCTTGGAAAATGAATATTGTCTTGTATTAGCCAGTTGGAAAGAACTAAAGGATATCCTTTGGAGAGAGGGAGAGAGACATAGAAGGAGTTGTATTATGCAGCATCTGTTCATGTGACTCTATAGATTAAGAAGTCCTACCATCTCCTCTCTGCAAGTTGGAAGCCCAAGGAAGCTAGTGTAGTAGGTACAGTCCCTGACCAAAGTTAGAAAAGCTAGGGAACAATATAAGTCCAAGTCCATGTCAAGGGGGAGGGCTCAAGGGGAGTGAATTCATGATTTCTCTACCTTTTTGTTTTATTAGGACTCTGGATAGATGGAATAATGTGCTCTAATATTGGTGAGGGTGACTTGCATTACTACACCAACTCAAATGCTGATGTCTTCAGTAAACACATTCACAAGTACAGTTAGAAATAATGTACTGAATATCTGGTAGTCCCTTAATTCAATCAAGTTAATACATAAGGTTACCATTACATGTCCTTTTCCCTTTTCAGTGATACTTCCTTGTTCTACCATATTTGTATCTATCTCTTCTTGCTGTACTCTATATATGACTGTCTATCTATCTATCTATCTATCTATCTATCTATCTTTTTTGGCTCTCATTTGCTAACTCTTCTCCTGTGTAATGATATGACTACACCTGTGCAAATATTAACCCTTTAAGGGAACTTTGGCCTTTACATCTGCTCCAGTAGGAATACATGAAACAAAACAAAAATCAATAACCATCCGCCTTCAGTGCAAGAGTCTGTGTTAGTCCTATTTTGAGATGTCAGTGTCCACTGAATGACTAAGTAAATAAATGAAAACTCATAGCCAGGGCTGTGGTAAAGTAAAATCTCAGTAAATCTCTTGTTATATCATTTATAAATACTATACTGAAAGAATTTATGAGTGAGTCTGTGAATACTTGCTAATACATTAATAAGTTAACTAATACAGACATTGGAAAAAAACCTTATATTTCAGGCCAAAAATAGTTAAACTGTTAATGAGCATTTAGTTTACTTTCAATATAGATATAACATTATGTTCAAACAACTACTACTGGTATCACTATTTATTAATTTAAAATTATCGTATACTCCATGTTTGTAATTGGACTTTCATTCCCTTTTATATGTACCCTCAGCTTTCTGAATACTCTTTTTGAGAAAGGTTATGTTCTGTCATAAGTTTCTGCAAAGCTCTATCAATCTGCCTGGATCTATTCATCATAATCTGGGATTTTCTTACCAAAGGGGAAAGAAGGCCTAAATTTTAGTTGGTTGATATATAAAAAGGTTGATTACGTTATGATAGCTAGGCCAAAGTAGACCAGTTGTTGGATTTATAGGCAGGCTTTGATGTAGAATTACAAACTCGGATTTGGTTAGATGGTTGAATTTCTGGCCAGAAAAGTACAGAAGTCACCAAAATGGTGGTACAAAGAGAAAAGGAGTGATGAGAGTGTGCATTTTGCTGAGGGCAGGACATAAACACTTCAGTACAGTGAATTACTCTTGCACCGTACATATTAATAAGATAAATATCTTCTCACATGCAATTGATAGCTTGTTCAACATGAATAATATCTTTTTCTAGGCAGTAATTTCTACTGATTTACTATTAGGACAGCAGTCCTGAGTAAGCATGATTTGCATTCTACATGACAGATAATCTTTTCTTTCTGTCTCTAAGAATATACATAGAACTCTATAATGATAGAATCAAATAGAGCAGGATGAAGTGTGAGATCTTCAAGTTCTCTGCTAATATTCAGTGCTCCCTGATTGGCATAAGCTTCACATTGTTTTTCAATTTAGGCGAATTCCTTAATATGTTCTACCAACATGAAAAAAGAAGCCTTTTAAATTATTAGTAAGAATAATTCTACTCTATTATAAAACTTTTCCTGTAACTTAGATGTCAAATGTATTTATTGGGCATCTTGTGTAGATATAGGCATTGGCTAAATCACAGGACTATAATTTATCAGCCTTCTTCATTAGGTAAAAAGTGAGGACCAGAGAATAATCTGTTATTTTCTGGTACTTAATTATGCAATAATCAAAGAGAAGGCCTCTATTAAGCAATCTCTATTAGGTTTCTATTGTATGTATGTATGTATGTATATATGTATGTATGTGTTTATTTCTTTATGGTGCTGAAGATTTAACTGAAAGACCTTCATCTGTTAAGTAGTTACTCTACTTCTGATCTACTTTGGTAGGTCCATAAATTCCTCTTCAAAATGTGAGTAACATCACATTTTGTTGATCATGATTAAATAACCATTTAATGCTGATTCTGATTTGGCCATCCAGAAAGCAGTAAAGAGATTTTTAAAATTCTAGAACAATTACACATAGGTGATTTCTGTTTTCTGGTTTTGCAGTCACATTTCACATGTGCACTATCTTAGTTACTTTTCTTGTTGCTGAGACAAAATACCCAATACCCAAAGTTAAAGAGGAAAAGGTTTATTTAGCTTACAGTTCGTAGAGGTTTCAATCCATAATCAGCTGGCTCTAAGTCAAGGTGGCATATGGTAGAGGGGCAACTGTTCATGGAAGCAGAAGACAGCAAAAACAGGAAGAGAAAAGAAACAGTCTTCTTTCTACCCCTTTTATCTTATCTAGACTGCTGGGATTAGAGCGGTGCTAATTCAATCAGTGGACTGATCTAGCAATCACCCACCCTTAACCCCAGCACTTGTAATCCCATTATTGAACTATGAATCAATCACAAATTCTAGATTCAGCTACCTCTGAAAAAGCCCCATCTAAAAGTACATGAGACTTTCAAAGAACATCTAAACACAAACCATGACATGCCCTTAAGTGTTTTCCTCAGCTTTTCAGTGTCCTGCTTTCAACACTGTCAGACAATATCTTCCTGACTTTTCATGACTTCTGTTCCTCTTAGTGTTCTCTTCACCTTGCACTCAGTATCATTTTGTTTTCTTTAGCATGGAGAGGGAAATAAACATGTTTCTCAAACACATGTTTTTATCTTATACTTATTTACATCTTTCAAAGCTAATTTTCCCAAATCTCTATTCTCCAACTAATGATATCTAAACTCTAGGCTCAGAAACCCAAGAGATCAGGAGGTTCAATTCCAAATCTGACCCTACCCTTTTGTCTTCAGATTATGCTGTGCTTCTTTATTTTATTTTACAAGAATTCCTCTGCTTCCTAAAGCCCTAACTCTATCCCATCTCCCAAATCTATAAGCCAAGTGTGACTTGTCAGCTCAGTGACTCTTGCGGGAAAGACAGGAAAAGCAACAGCTACTCAGCAGATGACTTCCTTGTGCTACTGTCTCACTTGGTGAAGACAGTCAAATCCTGTGTAAGAACTTTTTTTAGAGTTACACTGTTCCTAGGGATAAAGGCTTATAAACAAAATGAACTTCTTAAAGGAATTGTGCTACATCAGAAGATACAGTGGTGCTTTTACCAAGAATGCACTGGAGCTTTTCCAGTCCAATTTTCAATGAAAATAATGTGATAAAGATCAAATCTGACTTCACCTGAAGTACGTTTATTATAAAAATATCAACAGCAACCCAATAAGAGATGGTTTTACCTATTAGAAAGTTCCATGGCCAGGATTCCAGGGACAACCTTACATTTATCATTAAATGTATCAGATGAGATAATGCACTATAGTTAGAGCATTGTCAGGAACATAAAGAACTCCAATGTAGTAAATGCAAATGTTAGTCTTTCTCATTTTTATATTTTCTGTCTCTTAAAATTATATATATAATTATAAAATATAAAATCTACCTGAATATAAAGTATCATAATTTCCCATTAAAATCTGAGGACATTTAATGACCTAGATATGGCATTATAGCATATTATATGGCTTTGTGAATTTTAAGCTTAAAGTTGAGAATCAGCACACATTGATCCAGATTGCATAATAATGAAATTGTCAATGAGCAATAATTTTCACACATTTCAGGTTTTTTAATGCATGATAATTTCTAGTAACAAGTCTGACCTCAGAATAGTAGATCTAGACCTTTCTTCTACAAGCATTTTGATTTTAAAATCAAGGATAGCTGCCAACAAAATTTAAATTAGCATAGGTACCTCTTGTCAGAACACCCATTGCCTGCCTCTTTTATGGTGAGCATGTTTCTAGTTTTAAACTTATCAAAATAGTGTTTCAGTGACTACCTCTTGCCTCTTATGATGCTGACAAGATTTCTAATATAATCTTTCCAATATCTAGGCTAGCTATTATTTTGGGTGGTTGAATAGAATAAAAGAATATGAAAGAATTGCTTTTGTTGAGGTGTTGTCAGAGGATTTCCAGAAAATATTTTCACAGTATTTTTCACCTTCTTTCTTAAATTCCAGTTTTGCATTTTTGATACCTAACATCTTCTTAAGAGTCTTTCCTTTAATCTCTATCCTTATTTGACTCATTGTGCCCATTATGAAATAAAACTATACAAAAAAACACATTTCTTTCTAAATTGCCCAAGGAAAAGGATTAGCTGTGTTGCAATTGTCACAGTTTAATTTGAATTTTTAAAATGATAAACAATTATTTATGAAGTAAAGCTGTAAATAGATTCGTGTATATTTTATTCAAAAACAAAATGTTTTATTTAACTAAAATTCATTTATATTATTTTATGAACATGAATAAAGTTCAGATGGATTAAAAATAAAACACCTTCTCTTGGAAGCCCATGCTTTACTACTTTGTCAAATGTTAAGACACAATTAACAGGTTTTTTTGTTTTTTGTTTTTGCAGCACTGGGGATTGAACTCATGACCTTGCACTTGCCAGGCAGGTGCTTAGGCCACTGAGCTAAATCCCCAGCATAGGTCTTACAATAACAGTGAACAGTCACATGTACAATTAAGACAAGGTAATGTGTTTATCCAGCTAGAATAGTTGTAAAACTGGATAACTTTAATTTTTTTAAACTTTTGAATTATGATCATTCCCTGAGTCATAAGCTGAGGCAAAACCTTAGCTGTGCTATTATTAACTTCATAATTACATTGATATTTATATTTCCATTTATCAATTCTGTTCCTTGGCCATGTATTTTGTTTTTCTAGGCTGCATGACTTAAAATGCAGAAAAGTCATCTACATTAAAATAATACTCAACAAATACATATGAAGACTTTGTTATATTTGTGTCTTGGTTTAGGTTGCTGTACCAAAGTACCATTGACCAAGTAGCTTCTAAACAACAGAAATGTGTTTCTCATAGTTCTGGAGGCTCACAAGTCTAGGATCAAGATGTCAGCAAACCCATTATCTTATGAGAGCCCCTCTCTGATTTGCAAAATAACTGTTTTCTCATTGTATTGTCACATAGCAGAGATCAGCTTCTTAAAAGCAAGATCTTTGTGTCTTTTTCTCAGCAAACTAATTCCACTCATGAGGGCTGTACCCTCCTGATCAAGTGATCTTTTAAAGGCCCCAGCTAGTAATGCCATTACTTTAGAGGTTAGGATTTCAGTGTTAGAATTTTAGGGTGATATAGCTAAGTATTTCATAGTATTACAGCTTTGATCTAGATACTAGGAAATGAGAAGTATAAATACAACATTTCTGCTATAATAAACATCACTTTACCTAGGAAGGATATTTGTTAAAATATAGGCACATTTTAATCAGTGAGAAAGGTGCTAAGGGCTGCAGAGACAAAGCAGTTAAGGGGAGTGAAGGTTCAGATGGTGGTGGTTTGGAGTTGGTAGGAATAATGTGTCATGATTTCATTTTGGGATACAGGTTTTTAATTCTTTTGAGTATTTACTTCTCTGTAATGCTAGGTCACAGGGTAGATGCATCCTCAAATTTGTAGCAACATTTTTCCAAAATGACTGTGTTATTTTGTACCCAAACTAACATATAAACGTGATAGTTTCTCTACTTTGATATTGCTTGTATCAGTCAATGTTTTATTAGAGAAACAAATATAACATAACATTTACAAATGTATAAGAATTTATAAGATTGGCTTACAATGGCCAACCACAGAGTCAGATGAGGAAGAGTGCAGAGGGTATCTATACACTGGAGACCGAAGGATTCAGTCCAAGGTCTGGAGATCACTGTAGTGTTCCATGTAAGTCTGTATCAGGAGGAAAATGAATCTGCAATGGACAGATGAAGAGTCAACACTGGAGCCGGTCGTGGTGGCTCACGCCTGTAATCCCAGCACTCAGGAGGCTGAGACAGGCGGATTGTTGTGAGTTCAAGACCAGCCTGGGCTACAAAGTGAGCTCAAGGCCAGCCTGAATGGCATAGTGAGACCCTGTTTCAAAAACACCAGGGCTGGGGATCTAGCTCAGTGGCCTAAGTGCCTGCCTGGCAAGCGCAAGGTCGTGAGTTCAATCCCCAGTGCTGCAAAAAAAAAAAAAAGAGTCAACACTGGAAGGTCAAAGGATCTGTGCCAGAAGCCAAAGAATCTACACTGGAAGCCAGGAGATGACGTCCAACGAGAAGGCAAAGACTGGCGTTCCCCCGAAGAAACAGTATCAGATCTCTTTCCCCATTTCGCCTTTACACCATCTAGCCTACAGGCAGCCCTTGGGTGGGTCTTCCACACACTAGGGTGTGGAATTGCTAAACTAATTTAGTTAACATTTTCTTAACTAAACCTCTCAAGTAGACACAGTCAATGGATCATCACATTCTTCTTTGTATTTATTTTTTCACCATGCAAGTGGTGGAAAATGGTCTCTTTTTGTTGTTTTAGTTCACAATTCTCAGATGGCTAATGATGATGAATATCTTTCCTAAGCAATTCCAATATATTCTTCCTGCAGTGCCAAGTCAAATGTTTTGTGTAATTTTGCAAATGAGTTCTTGGCTTTCCTATTATTAATTTGTGGAAGTTCTTTATTCATTGTACATGTATATTCTACATGTATCTTATATCTGTTTGTTTTCAGTTGTATATGTTACAAATACATTTTTTCCAGTGCTTAGCTTGCTAATTTCATTTTCTTAATGAAATCTTGGTGAGCAGAAATATTCTGTTTGAATGAAGTACAGTTTATCATTTTCCTTTTTTTCAGGTTAGTACCTTATTCTGTTTAATGAATTTTCACAAGTTTACAAAGCTGTTCTGTATTTTCTACTAGAAGCTTTATAATATTAGCTTTTATTTTTAGTTATATGATATCAACTTAATTTTGTATATTAAATGAAGTAGGGATTGAGAAATTCTGTTCTTTGTTTATATTCACATGTTTAAAATATTTAGCTCTTCCCATTCCACTGACTTGGTTGAACACTGATTTTTCCTGTATGATCTATATGTTTAAGAGATCACTAGTTCATGTGTTGACAATATACATATGATGTTGACATATCCAAAGAAAAAGCAGAGATGACCATTAAGAATCTATTGAAATAATCCAAATGTTAAGGTTAAACAACCATGGCAGAAAGTCTAGTTTCAGACATTTGAAGGTAAATCAAGATGATTTCACAGCAGATTCACTGCTGTGTTTTGAGAAAATAAAAGATATCAAGGATGTAGGATCACGAATGGCTTTAGGTTTTCTGGCTTGAATAAGTAGTAGGAAGAAAGATGGTGAGAAGGAGTTGCTATTTGTTTAAGTGAAGAAGACCATAAATACAAATGGAAGAGAAAAATATGGAGATTGTTTATGTTTGAAATGTAATATATATAGATATATATATATATCTATATATATCTTTCCTGAGCAATTCCAATGTATTCTTCTTAATATTTGGGCTTCAAATGGAGACATTCACATATGTGAACGGTATTCAATTTTATTTTTTATGCCTTTCATGACTTAGCCATTAGATAATTTTATTCATATTAGGTATATTTTTGGAAATATAGATTCATACATCCAATTTTCCACTTAGCATATACCCAAATACCTCTGGATAACTATTGTGGAACTATTCAGCAACTTCCAAATTTTCCTTCATCCTTACTCTTTAAAATTCTTTTAATGCCTGTTGATATTTTCAGTGTAACAAACTGTGGATTGGATTGAGATGTTTCCCTTTCTCTTACTGCTATATCCGAGTCATCTTTTACGAAACCTTAACATTTATTTAAATCATACCAAAAATGATCTTTTTGGGACTACATTCATAAAAGCCCTCAGTAAGTTCCACTCCCATATGTTTGCTCAGTGTAGAGTAGTTAGTACTGCACTTGTTGGGTGGCTTGAATTATAATCAGGGTTAGGTTCAAATTTTGCTCCTGTTTCTTCCCAACTGAATGACCTCTGGCAAGTCAGGAAACATTTTTGTACAGTGAGGCTAGCTTGGCAGTGACCTCATAGGATTGGTGGGTGGGTTGAAATTGGTAATAACTAGGAAGCACTTAGCGGGTAGCATAGGACACTAAATAACTACCAGTTCTTTTTCTTTTCTTCATTTTGTCATTTCTTTCCACGAATCTCCCGTACATTTACCCTCATTGTCTCCTACTTGGTTTATTGTCTTCACTGACCTCCTACCTGTCCTTTTGACACCAGGTGTAAAATTCTGTCTGTTTCTCTTCCTCCTAAAATATGAATCTCTTGAATTTATTCTATTAGTTAGAAATTCTGCAGTAACCCCTGAAGTGCCCATACAGTAAATTCCTATCCCCAGTGTGTGATTCCCACTATCCATCCCCTCCTTGGTACTCACTTCATCTCGGCCAATCTCATCTCCTAGTACTTTCTCCAGGAGTATGGGCAGTTCACACCACTGCTTAGTCCCTGATCATGTGCTTGTGCATGTCTGTCGTCTCTCCATCCTTGTCCTGACAAACTAGTACTTACTCTTCAAGATTCTTCTTCAAGGTTCTGAGAAGTCTTCTTTATTCAAGAAACCAACCTAGGTACACTTTGATTCCTAATTACCTTTTCAGTAGCTTTTAAATATCTCTACCACAGCATAGAAAGATGTAGTCTATCATCCTAGAAGTTGCCACCACAGTTTGTTTGACTCATGGTATTTATTTGAAAAAAATAATAATTAGTAAGTTGCCCATAGTAGAAGGAAGAACACTCAATGTCTAGATGTCAGTAGAAACTCAAGGGGAAAAATAGAGTAAAGTTTTTCTTTATGAAACACAGAGGGAAATAGGTATTTTGATTCAAACTGGGTCCTGAGAGGAAAAAGTAGCCAGTGTGAGAGTAGAGAGTTTGTGGGTGATAATCCAATAAACATACACTTGTGCACGGGAGCATTAAGCATGGCTAAGAAGGCAACTGCTGAATGCTCTTTGAAGATGTTTGCACTTCTTGAACCTCTTCTCTGCCCGCTCTTTGGATCTTCAGGAAAGTGCTGAGTGTTGTCCTATGTACACTATATATATAGTGTGTATGAGTCCTTGTATGGTGCGTGTATATGTGTGTATTAAGGCGGGACCGAGAACAAATAAGGAAACACTGAATTTTGCGGTAGGAACAATGCAGTGCGAGTTAGACAACAGGCCTGGGATGAGGAATCAAGATGAGAGGAAGCAGGTGTTGGGGGGCAAGTTTGACATTCAGTATATTTGCAGCAAGGACATGGAGGGTCTGAGGACAACCCCATTACAATAGTATTCATCCCTTAGCGGCTTTCATGATTCTCTTCACCTCATTAAATCTCTCACATTAGTCACAGCCTAAACATGTTTTTCTCAAGAAAGCTGGTCCTCACTTGGTTAAATCTCTTGGTTCCCTGATCTATCAGTACCATATCTTACAAGGTTCTCAGCCTTAGGCAGTAGGCATCCCAGGACACTTAACAAGGTTGGAAGCATGTTTGCTTGTGCTCTGCTGTGGATTTGGAGAGAAGGGTGTCACTGGCATCTAGTAAGGGCAGGAGCCCAGAATGCAACTAAAAATACCACAAGAATGCTATTAAAAGTAGTACAATTAGAAGAAATTGTTGAGCTCAGAATGTTTATAATGGTGAAATTGTGAAACCCTGGTATAAAGTCTATTATAATTACATTTTTTTCCTCCACTAGACTATGTCCTCCATAATAAAAATTGAGTCAAGTTTGCCAACCAGTGTATCCCTATTGCCTAAAATACTGCCAAGAACGTAGTAGACACTCAGTAAATAGTTGATTGATCAAATGATAGCTTGCCATTATATTTGTTCATTCATGTGACTATTCTTCTACTTGACTACCATTTTCTAGAAGGCAGACCAGATGTATTTCCATCAGTGGGATAAAAACTTGTGCATGGTAGATGAATTATAATATTTTGGTAGTAAATATAAAATTACACAGTTCTTTGTGATTTTCAAGAGTATGAAAGGTAACACATACTTTCTCCAATCTTTCAAAAACTTGAAAATCAAGTTTTATACTTTACCAGGCAAGAAAATTTAGGCCTGGGAATAATTTATCCACAGTGGTAATTAGCCCAGGACATTGTTTTAAAGCAGAAAAGGGAAAAAACTCACTTCTTCATAGTTACTATCTCCATCTTAGTTTTTCATGTCTATATAAAAGTAAGTGAAGGCAACCAGTAATATTTATGATATTTCTATACTTTTGCATTTCTAGAATGCCATATAATTGGAATCATGTAATATGCAGCTTTTCAGACCAACTTCTTTTACTTAAAAATATGCATTTAAGGTTTACTCATGTCCTTTTATTATATGATCACTCATTTCTTTTTATCACTAAATAATATTAAACTACTGGATAATATTAAATGTAATTATTTAATATTAAATATTAAATAACCTTATGTGGTTATACTATATTTTATCTGTTCATTTATTAAAGCAACATTTGTTGCTTTTAATTTTTCCCACACTAATGTTTTGACCAATAAAAGTAGGCAGTGTGGAATTAGGGGAGCAATGCAGTGCTTTGTGCCTTTCATTTATTTCAGCTCCAACTTCTCTGATGCTTTTGCTCTGCATTCACATCATGCCTACTTTCCTGACAGTTCCTTTCCATAGCTTCTCATTGAACCTGGTAGCATTCAAAGGAAAAGAAAATTTTGTAGAACTATCATGCATAGTCCAAATTCAATCAGAAGTGGAAGAACAGCAAAATTGTATGAACATCCTTTTTGCTCTGACAAAATTATGGATGAAGACATAAAAGAGAAAAGCCAAAGAAAGTCATCATTGAAAATTGCCAAAAAAATGTCGACAAATATCGTATTTTTATTCTGATGTTGCAAAGTTTTGTATTTGAGAGATTTTCATGGAGTAGAGCATTAAAGAATGAATGTTGAAAGATGGATAGGAGATAAAAATACTTGGAGGTGTTAATTATATGTAAACATTTACTTTAGACAGCCAGTTTACTTGAAATGTAGTTACTATGCCATCTCTCTTTTTTTAATTTTTTGTTCTGAGAGCCTCAAAATCTCTCCAGATTGAAATCTAACACCCCTTTAATCTTGGAAGCAAAATTTATGTTGAGGCACTATCTCTGGAATAGGAAAGAAAAAACACCATCCTCACCAAAGCTGCCAATGCCAGGGTTGACTCACATTCCAAATTGAGTTGTTTTGCCTTTCTTAGCTTTCCTTTGAATCTGTGTCCAAGCTGTAATCTGTAGACAACTTTTCACCCACGTACCTGTGGTTAGGGCATTGTGATGCAGTTTTGCTTTTATTACATATTAAATGCAAAAATTACTTTAATGCAGCAATGAAGTAAAAATGCTGTAGGCACTCTAGAAAATAAAAGCTGGGGATTTCTAACTTAGTAATTCTGCAGAAGAAAAATCTCAGCTTCATTGTATATCCTATGCATATCACAATGTACATTTGGCATAAAACTGAAAGAGAAATTAGATAAATACTTTCTCCCTGCTACTTATAAAGGACTAGAAAAACATATCTAGGGCAAGTTGGATTCTTATTCTTTCCCCTGTTTGGCTTTTGCATATCTCTCTGGGCAGGGAGTTTTTTGTTCCAATATCTAAGATAAATGCAGAAAGAGAGCAGAGAAATCTTGGCTCAGATATACCACATGGCCAAGTATATGTTTTCAATAATAGAAATTGTCAACCTATTTTTCTACAAAATACATAATTTTTTAATTGTGAAAGGATTTTTAGCTTAATCAAAAAATATTTCCTGAAACCCTACACTGACTATGGGATGCTGAGATACCAAATTACTAGGAACATAGGTCATGTTTATTTCTGTTTGGCGAATACAGGCTCAGAAGACTTTAAGAGGGTAAATATAAAATTTTTACCCTGTTTAGAAGTCATGTAACATGTTCATTGAGTAGTGATTGACTCTACTCTGTTTTGTTTTGTTTGGTTGTGCTTTTTTCAAAATAAATTAAAAAAAATTGAGTACCTGAAAGTAGTATAAACCCCTTGTTCCTGTGGAAGTGTTACTAGTAGCATTGTGTTGAAAAGAATAACAATCTTGTGGAACTGTTTATTAGAATCCTCAAGATACCATAAAATCTTAGAAAGGAGAAAGAAAGAACATGCTGGACCAGAATACTGAAGAAAAACATCAAAATCTAGGCGACTAAACCATAGGTATTGGTTAACTTGTCACAAAACAAATCACACCAAAATTTGCAGTTTAAATCAACTAATTTACTTCATGGTTTTGAGGTTGTTCTGGGCCAACCTGCTTCTGCTGATTTCTATACAAGTCTCTTAATGTGTGTATGGGCAGTTAGTAGTTGGCTGATCTCTGAGAATTCAGAATGGTCCCATGTATACATTTAGCGGTTCCTGCTGTCACCTGGAACACTCTTCCATCCTACTAGCATGATTTGGTGAAACTGGTGTTCTCAGGTTCCAAATGCAACAAATGTGTACAAGTCTTAATACAAACAAAACAAAACAACCAACCAAACAAAAAAGCCACCTTTTCTCACATATTTGCTATTACCCCATCAGAAAGCTAACCACAAAACAAAGTAGAACAACCATGCCATACTTTGATTGGAAGAACTACAAATTCACACTGAAAAGTGTCATTTATGGGAGGAAGGAACAAAAGCTGTGGCTGTGTTTTTCAGTGTACCACAGTGCACAAATCGGTGAACCAAAATACAGCATCAGTGGAACAGAAATAAAATGAAAAAAAGGGGAGAAATATAGTTGAGTGCCCTGGAATAGCTACTGGGAGGGTTCTGCTAAAGGAAAGAAGGAATGGTTAAATTAACATTTTATTAACGTAAAAATTGGAAGACAATCTAGAGAAACACTCAGTGTTTGTGAAGGCAGCGACTACTCTGCCACCTATCTGCAGCTCACCAGCTAGGTTCCTTATCATTTTTGTCTTTTTCTTAAAATTAATATATGTTTGCAGTACATAATGGATACATTATTGTGGGTGGTTGATGCAGATACATAATATATCTGCTTCAGCCCATCCCTCCTTGTTCCTTCCAACTCCTGGTCCCCTTCCCATTTGCAAAAGTTCTATTTCCATTTCTCCCCTTCAATTTTTTTCTGCCACTTTTCTTTCCCTCCCATGCATATCTTATTCCCCTTTCCATTTGAAAATGATCTCCTTATTTCCTAGTATCAGTTTTTTATTTTGCTCTTTATTTATATTTTGAGTTTCTCATATAAGAGAAACCACGCGAAATTTAAGCTTGTGTGTCTGATTTATTTCACTTAAAATTATGGTCCCAATGTGCATCCATTTGCCTATGTATGCTTCAAGCTTATCACTTTTTATGGCTGAGTTGTATGCCATTGTGTATAAATGACACATTTGATGGATCCATTCCTTTGTTGACTGGCAGATAGGCTATTTCTGAGATTTATCTATTATAAATTGTAGCTCTATAAACATGGATATGCATGTATCACTGTAGTATGTCTTTAACTTGCCAAAAGATACCTTAAAGGGGAATGTCTGGGTCAAATGGGATCTCTACTTTTAGTTTTTTGAAGAACCTCCATACTGATTTTCATAGTGGTTATACTAGTATATTACCACCAACAATGTATAAGAGTTCCTTTTTCCCTACTGTTTCACCAGCATTTGTTAATAGTCAATTTCTTGATGGTAACCATTCTTTCTGGAGTAAGATTAAATCTCAGTGTTTTAATTTGCATTACTCTTAACAGCCAGGAATACTGAACATTTTTTGTGTATTTATTAAGCATTTGTACTTCTGAGAAGTTCTGCTCATTTCAGTTGTCCATGTTTTGATTGAGTCTTTTATTTTGGAAGGTCTAAGTTTTGAGTTCTTTATATATTCTAAATGTTAGTCCTCTATCCAAGACTAGCTGGTAATTTCCCTCTTTTGTAGGTCTCATCCCTGAGAAGCAACAATAGTTCAGTACACCCAAATCAATAAATGTAATACATCATATAACCAGAAGCAAGGACAAAAATCACATAATCATCTCAATAAACATAGAAAAAGCATTTGACAAAATCCAATGTCCATGCGTGATAAAAAAAAACCTAAAGAAAATAGATACAGAGAGAACTTATCTCAATCTGATAAATGCCATTTATGTCAAACCTACTGGCTATGCATATTAAATGAGCAAAAACTGAAAGCTTTCCCAGTAAAATTAGGAACATGACAAGGATGTCCACTATCAACAATTGCTATTCAGTATAGTCCTTATCTTAATCTTAATTGAAATCCAGAAGTAAAGTAAGAATGAAATGCTCTGAAGTTATGATAGGAATGTTTATTAAAGAGTTAAATGTGAGAAACAATTTAGAAGCATGCTTTGATTACCAATGGATTTGAAAACTAGGGGAAATAAATAGAAAGAATAAGGATAGAATCAAATCTTCAATTCCTGGTGAAAAGGAGAGTTGCAATACACAGAGTGGCAATACAAAGAAGGAAATTCAGAGTGCCGCTGGAAATTCAAGCGCAAATTTTGAGAAAGGACCAGGAATGCATGAATAAACAGATACATTTGCCCATCTCCCATATACAAGTGCCTGAGAAATAAATGGATGAATTAAAGGATGATCACTGGAAAAACAAGAAGAAGTTAACCAGAAGAGGATAAAAGTCAAGAGCAGAACAAAGAGTGACCGAGGCATTGGGGAATGTCAGGGAGGCAGTATTACATGATGTCAGAGAGGCAGAAGTGAGAAAGTGTTTCAGAACAACTTCCGGAGTTTCATATCAAGAACATTTTTAAAAAGAAATTATAATGTTTCATAGGAACAATAATAACAAAAAATGTTGGCGTGAGGTTGACAAGCAAAGATAAATAGCAGTCTAGCATCACTGTGAGAATGACAGTAATAATTGTAATAGATAATTGAGAACAAACTCCAAGTTGCTGAACTATTCCCCTGGACCAAGGTAAAGATTTAACCATGGAACTGTTTGTCTTTCACATCATCAACCAGTCACAATTGAACCATTTGAAACAAAATCATTGGATATCTGAAGACTGAAGAAAAACAAAAATTCTCTGACTTTGGGAGACAAATGTGCAGTCAACATTTTCTTCAGTCTCTTCAATGAACTCAGAGAAATCAGTAGTATAATTATCTTACCTATTTTTTATGTACATTTTTTTATGCTGTATTGTTCAGACAATTGAATGCAGATGTCTTATGCTCTGCGTGAATGATTTGGGAATGACAATGCACAATGTATGTACCATTGTTACCCCGATTGATGTGTTTTGAAATTTTGTTATATTTTGTTTTTCACTTTGAAATAAACTGGATTTAAAAATAAACAATTTGTTCATTCATTGGGTTCTCATTTTCTGAATTTTAAAATGATTCAATATTATTTCCTAGCAGTGGATGTGTGTCCAATCTTTACTCAGCCATTTGTTGATTATGAGTTGCAAAATTAGTGAGAACGGATGCATCTCCAAAAGTCATTGTTTATTTTTGATCATTTGGATAGGAACACCTAGAAGTTGTACAACACAAAATGTGTGTGGCCATTTTGTAGCAGTTTAAGGTAGTAGGGAATTTTGTCCAAGTTAAACTCTACTATGGGGAAAAGATGGGTGGAAAGAAAAAAACAGAGCTATTGGCAAAGCCTGAAATACTTACTTTGCAAAAAGATACGGCAGAAAAATCAATGACCAGAGTTGGGCAGAGACTCTTAAGTTTTATTGAAAGCAAGTTAGTAGAATGAACCCTCAGAGTAGAACTTAACGTTGGGATAAACCAGATGAGAAGTTGGGAAAATCAAATATGTGGTGTCCAAATGCTAACTAAAATAGTTAAAATATCATCTCTGGGCTATGCAGAAACTTGAAACACAGTATGTATTGAGGAGAATTTAGAAGGTTAAAGGAAATCAGTCAGGGTACTTTCAGGTAGAATAATTATCTTTTTTTTTTATCTTAAGAGCTGTATACATAAGCATGAATTCATTTGATCTGCTTAGCTAAAATAAATATTCTGAAATGAATTATATCTATGTTATATGCTCTTCAGATTTATTTTATAATTATTTCTAGATTTCTAGGGATATTTTGTAAATTGGGTACTTTTCACATGAATCCTGATTTTTCATCCTTGTAATATAAGAAAACTTAAGTACACACATTGTATAAGAATCAAAAGTTACTAAAAATGAGTTCACTGTGATCAATGCTAAGCATATTGTCCTAGTAATGTTCCTATTTTCCTACTTGAAATTAAATGATATAAATTAAGGCTGTCATAATTCTGTTGGCTTGTTTAATTTGAGAAGCCGAGTTGTCACTGAATGACTATGAACAAATCAATGGCTAATCAGTCTAAACAGCAATCTTTACTGAATATATTTATGGGAACTTAATTATGGTATAGTAGTGCCATGTCAAATGAGAAAAAGCATTAAAATATACTAGAATGTGTCAACAGGCAATGTGAGAAAGGGCAATGGACTATGAACCCATTAAACTTGTATATTTTTAAACACTTTACTTTGGCAAATCATCAAATCTCAGTGATAACCTGCAAAATATGCAAATTAGTAATATTGCACTTCCTAGCAAACCAGGATACATTTTTGGCCCGTTCATACCTTCATTGTTTTCAACACAACTAATCATCAGGGTTGCTGTTGTTCAGTAGAGTCTGTATTCTCTTGTATGAAAATCTGGTGATGATCTTGACAGGTGGTGAAAACTACATTGTCTATTTAAGCAATTCCATCCAGACCTATCTTATTTCCTTGCAGCATTTTGTACTTCCTAATCTAGTTTAGCTAATTGGACAAGCTTGTCTTAGTAAACAGAAACATTATGGATGAAATAGTGGAAAAGCAAATTTTAATGCAAAGGTTCAGAATTCTTGTGCTTTTATTTTTTATTTTTAAAGAAATTTTATTAGTACATGTTTGCAGTACATAGTGATTACCTTCATTGTGGGGATTTGGTATATGTACATAACACATCTTAATTCTTTAATATGGTCAGAAAATGTGTGTCTGAGCTAAAAGGTAAAGTGGTGTGTCTTGGTTACTTTTCTCTCCTTGCTGGGACAAAATACTCAGCACCCCAAATGAAGGAAGGAAAGGTTTATTTAGTTACAGTTTGTGGAGGTTTCAGTGCATCATCAGCTGGCTCCAAGGCAGGGTGGCAGAGCACCAAGGCAACACTTCAAAGCGGTGGCCAGCAAAAGCAGCCAGAGCAAAAGTGGGTATTGTAGTCAGGTGTTACAAGGAGAACAATTACATACAGGACACAATTTATAATACTACTTTATGATGGCCACCCAGAGTTAAATACAAGAAAGTGCAGTAAATCTGTCCACAACAGGAACGACCTAGAAAATTCAGCCAAGGGCCTGGATCCCACAGTAATGTCCTGCATGAGTCCAGCTGAAGACCTAGAGCCCATGACAATACATCCCATGAGTCCAACTGGAGGTCTAGAGCCCACGACAATGACTCATGCAAGTGTGTTTTAAGGGAAGACCCAAAGGTCAGTGGTGGAAGCTAGAAAGTCTATGCCAGCAAGATGAAGGATCTGTGCCAGTAGGTTGAGGGTTCTACACTGGAACCAAGAAGTGACACTGAAAATAAGGACCAGGGCTTCTCTAAAAAGTACCATAGCCATACTCAGCAACAATGAGGTCCTGA
>RJWT010008527.1:0-26195 GCA_004365215.1 Cuniculus paca | reverse complement strand
CCAGACTCTCAACCATAGCAGGGAAAGGTCTTTGAGGACATAGCAAGCGGTTTGGGGAAATGTCTCTGAATACTTAGGAGAAAACTCCGTAACTCGAAACTCTCCACGTCCCAATTGGGGTCCCAGTTCCCCCCCAGCTCCAGCTTGGTTTCTTCCACTTCCCAGAGAATTGGAGTATTGTCTTCTGGAGAACCGGGTGGTCGGGATCGGGGACCTGGGGAAGGGAGTTTTACTGATCTGGGGAAGCTGGGAGGGGTTTATGGATGGGAAAACTTGCGAAGCAAAACGGGGTCTGGATGGAAAAGGGGAAATGACAGAACTGTAAGACTGGCAAATGTACAGAAGAGGAAACCCAGGGTCCGCGTGGGCGGGGGCGCGTGTGGACGTCGGCGGAAAGGCTTGGTACGCAAATGAGATGCAAAGCAGCATACAGATGAGTGCGGCGTTCTATTGGACTCGGCTCTGGTTCTAAGCCCAGCTGAACTACTCCCAGTCTTCTGGCCTAGTTCTGTGACCAGGCCTGGGAACCGCGTCCTGAGGGGGCGGACCCGGGGCGTGGGAGCTGCAGTTATAAGGGAAAGCTCGCCAGCTGGGTCCGCAGCGGTGGAGGCCGAAGGCTGCTGGGAGAGGAGGGGCAGCGCTGCAGAGCCAGGGCGGGGGCTACCCCGGGGCATCCTCTCCTCCGCGGATACAAAGGGTCTTCTGTCCTTGCTACGGCCGGTAGGGAAGGGATCAGGGCGGTGTTTTCTCTGCGACCCCTAGTCTTGTCTGCAAGGGAAACAGACTTATATGTGGCTCGGTGGTTGTCGTCCAAGCTCCCATTGTCGACAAAGTCCAGGAGTAGAGCCGGAGCAACTCTGAGAATCGGCCCTCAGCCCAGGCTCAGCGGCACAGTGCCTGGCTTCGCCTTCAGCCGCGCTATCCGCGAGCACAGCCACCCGGCACGCGGAGGGCACCATCGGAGGGCCCTTTAAGGGGCGGGCCGGTGCTCTCGAGGGCCGCCTCCTCTGATTTGATTCACCGCTAGGTGGACTGGCTTGCGCCTGGGCCAACTGCTTTTTCTTTTCCTTCCCGTCTCTTCCCCGGTGACCCCGGAAGTGGAAGTCGGTGCAGGTCGGCAGCCGCCGCGGGGACGGAAGGCGGAAGCAGAGCGGGAGCGGGAGGCGGAGCCGGGGGAGCTGCTCTAGTAGCTCCCCCTGGCCTCAAGGCCCAGCTGCTCGAGGGGGAGGAGTTACCGCCGCTCTGCGGTACGTTACTTTCGCCCCTTCTACCCATCCCCTGGGCTCTGGGGGAACCCTAAACTCCGTCTCCAGCTTTTCCTTTAGGGCCGCCCGGTCCCCACCCTTTCCTGACAGTCGGCGGTTACCTGCTTTCCGGCTGTCTTTACCTTTTTCCTAAGAGTGACCCTTGGACCACACCCTTTCCCCGATTGAAGATTATGGCTTCTTGGCGGATGAAGAAAAATTTAATATTTATAGGAGGGGGAGGGTCCAAGAAGGGTTGTGGTTACTCTGGTTCTGGCTTATTGTTAGAGTTAGTGAATGCCCCAGGGGGATTTGGGATAACGAGGGAGGAGATTAAATATATCCCCAATTTAAGATGAACTCCCCTTTGGTCCCATCGTTGACTGCTCCCACTTTAATACCTTTGTTCCAGGAACCAGAATCTACCACGATGGCTGTGACCTAAAACCCCCTGGAAGCCCCGGGGTCATGGCCCAGAAGCACCCGGGAGAAAGAGGGTTGTGTGGAGCCCACCACAGTGGTGGTGCCTCCCTCAGGACTTTAGGACCCTCCGCGGATCCTGAAATACTTGCATTCTCAGGACTCAGGGACTCAGCAGGGACTGCTCCTAATGGTACCCGCTGCCTCACAGAACACTCTGGTCCTAAATACACACAGCTCCCAAATCCGGCTCATTGGTCAGATCCAAGCCATGGTCCCCCAAGGGGTCCAGGACCACCTAGGGAAGGAGAGGACCCTGATCAAAGTGAAGCATCTTCAGGAGAAGAGTCAGGAGTGGACCAGGAACTCTCAAAGAGTGAGGCTGGGAACCATGAGGATGGGAACCCTTCTTTTCTTTCCATTCCATCTGCTTGTAACTGCCAGGGCACCCCTGGAATTCCACAAGGGCCTTACTCTGAGGGAGGAGACGGCTCTTCTAGCAACTTTTGCCACCAATGTATCTCTCCAGCCTTGGGGGAAGATGAAGAATTGGAAGAGGAATATGACAATGAGGAACCTCTTAAATTTCCAAGTGAATTTTCACGGGTGTCCAGCGGAAAGAAACCTCCATCCCGGAGACAGCGGCACCGCTTTCTGACCAAGGAAGATAATCGGGAGGGTGGACGTAGAGATCCCAGGTCCCCTGGTCGACATCGGCTGGGCCGGAAGCGAAGTCAGACAGATAAGCGCAGAGGCCTGGGGTTATGGGGAGCAGAAGAACTGTGTCAGCTTGGACAGGCAGGCTTCTGGTGGTTGATTGAACTGATGGTGTTGGTGGGAGAGTACGTGGAAACTTGTGGCCATCTCATCTATGCATGCAGGCAGCTCAAAGGCGGTGATCTGGACCTTTTTCGAGTTTGGGTGGGAGCCTGGGCAGGGTGGCTGGGCAGCTGGGTGCAGGTAGTATTTCAATTTCTAAACCAGGGATTTTACTATGGGGCAGGGCTGTTCACCCGTTTTCTTAGGCTAATGGGTGCTTTACTGCTCCTGGGTCTGGCCCTCTTTTTGGGCTGTCTCCAGTTGGGCTGGCAGTTTCTGATGGGCCTGGGTGACCGGTTAGGTTGGAGGGATAAGGCCACGTGGCTGTTTTCTTGGCTGGATTCTCCCCCCTTGCAGCGTTGCATGACTCTGGTGAGAGATAGTAGGCTGTGGCAGCAGCTGGTAAGAATAGTTCAGTGGGGTTGGCTGGAGTTGCCTTGGTTCAAGCAGAGGACTAGTAGCCAGGGGAATGCACCTGTAGCTAGTGGGCGGTACTGCCAGCCTGAAGAGGAAGTGGCTCGACTCTTGACCATGGCTGGGGTTCCTGAGGATGAGCTAAACCCTTTCCATGTGCTGGGGGTTGAAGCCACAGCATCAGATACTGAATTAAAGAAGGCCTATAGGCAGCTGGCAGTGATGGTGAGTACACTTCCTCTCAGTTTCCCGTTCCTCTTTGTTCCTTTTTAATTTTCTCCTCTAGTTTTGGGGAGGGTGGGATAAAGGGAAGGCAGAACAGAAAAGTCAATTAGAAACTGAAGGGTAACATTTGTAGGAAACAGTCATAAAGACTTCTCTTTACTGTGGGATCTGACTTTCCCTCCATCTTAAATCTTTTGTCATGAGATTTAAATGAATTTTTATTTTTTTGGCTTTTTCAGAGAGGGTCTCGCTATGTAGTATAGGCTGGCCTTGAACTCACTGTGTAGCCCAGGCTTGCTTGAACTCACAGCAGTCCTCCTGCCTCAGCCTCCCAAGTGCTGGGATGACAGGCATGCGCCACCACGCCTGGCTAAAATTTTATTTTATTTTATTTTTTTTTCTGGTACTGAGGATCAAATTCACGACCTCATGCTTACCAGGCAAGTGCTTGAGCTGCTGAGCTAAATCCCCAGCCCCTAAAATTTATTTTTTGGAATCTGATGTAGCAGTCAGTGTTGAACTTACTCCAAAATAGCTAGACAAAGTCCCTTTAATTTTGTGTTGGGGAAAAAACTTACTCAGAGGGCATCTCAGTTGCTATCCCTTGAACGAAGAAGGGATTTTAAACATGGGGAAACTCAGTTTTCTCTCCTAGAGAGGCAACCATGGACCTAGTGTGGAAGGACTTAGGGAGTGCATGTGAATGATTATACTAGGATGAGGTAGAAGAAAACAGCCTATGTGAGGCGAGCAACCCAGAATAGAAGAGGAAAGGAAAAAGGAACATAAATCATAAGATTTATTTTTGCCTGTATATGTCATACATGAAAATATGGTTGCACTGGGTATGGTGGCATATGTCTGTAATCCCAGCACTCTGAAGGCTGAGGCAGGAGGATTGCTGTAAGTTTGAGGTCTTGTCTCAAACAAACAAACAAACAAAAAACCCCCCAAAACCCCCCTATGGTTGCTTTTATTGATAGGGGCATGTGCAGGTGGGAATCATGATGTACCACAGGCTTGAAGGAAATACCCACAGTTTAATGTTAGCATTTAAATTAATATTAGAAGTAGATATTAGGTTGCTATTTTTAGACACATAATTGTTACTGCTATTTCTATGCAAGTAAAACTATAAGTAATATGTATAGATTGCATTGGATGCCTACTTTTATTGAGTGTATAGAGCTGAATTGATAAAATGTCACAGTATACAAATTTCCTCAATGGCTGTATGACATGAGAGAAATGGGCAACCAAGGTTTCTAGTTAAAGGTACAGTAAACTCCCAAGCCTGTAACTTACCAAAGAACTGATTTAATTTGGTGGCAAATATATACTCCTTATTGGAGAACTGGGATATTCTTAAGAGCAGATATCAAGTACTTCACCCTCGAATTGTTACTAATATGAGAGCTCTTTTCTTACCTTCTTGTGTTTTAACACGTATCTCTTGGTGAGTGTCATTATGACACATTCTCATTTTTCAATTTAGTTCACTTGGAGTAGAAATGTTGTTAAGGTTCCCCATCTTTTACACACCTACCCCTTTATCCTAAAGTCTTTGGTACTTGGGATTGAACCCAGGTCTTTTTTTTTTTTTTAAGGGCCTCTTGCTGATCTTACTAGATCCTGGTATGAACATATCTAAAAGGCTGTTGTCTTGGTTACTTTTCTCTCATTGCTGAGACAAAATATCCGGCACCTAAAATTAAGGAAGGTTTGTTTAGCTCACATTCTGTGGAGGTTTCAGTTCATAATCAGCTGGCTTCAAGGCAGGTGGGCATGGCATAGAGGCAACACTTCAGGGCAGTAAGAGGAAGAAGTGGGGCAAACAAGCTGCTTTTTCCTGCCTTACACTGTAAGCAGGCTACGCCCTCAGGTGGGTGTAGCACTGACAGGGATCTCCATGCCCTCTTTATGCACAGGCTGAGGATGTTTACAAAGTAATGACCCTGGCCCCCTACTGAATCACTTAGTTAAACTTTTGACCTTCTCAAATTGGCATAATGGACAATATCCTAGAGGTAAAGGCATGTCCTTTATACTTTAGGATGGAGAGCAGCTGAGTTACTTAGTTAAGTTTCTAGAGACTTGAGTTGACACAATGTATCAACCATGACAGCTCTTGTACCTGTATTAGGTTATTATTATTTTTTTTTTTTTACTTAATATTTGTTTGGAGGGTTGGGAGTTTAGCTCAGTGGCATAACACCTACCTTGTAAGCGCAAGATCGTGAGTTCGATCCCTAGTACCAAAAAAAAAAAACCCCAAAAAATAAAAAATTTGTTTTGAGACAGGATCATAGTTCAGGCTGGCTTTGAACTATTTAGCCTAGGCTGGCCTCAAAACCCTTGTGATCTGCCTGCCTCTGTCTCCTGAGCGCTGGGATTATTGGCATGCATCACCATTCCTGGCTTCTTATTTTGGGGGCAGGGTCTCACTGATTTGCTGAGTTACCTAGGCTGGGATCAAATCTGTGATCTTCTTTTCTCAGCCTCCCATAGTGTGATTTACAGGCACGCACCATTGTGCCTGGTTTATATTAGCTTGAGAATGTAGGGTTGTTTTGGTTTTGGTTTTTTGACAGGAACTGATATATAGTTTAGCTGGGCCTCAAAAACTACTGTGATCTTTCTGCCTCAGCATCCCAGGTGCTGGGATAACAGGGATGTGCCACCACACCTGGCAGAGAATATAGGAAGTTTGACATCCTTTTTATTTGGCTTTAGGAAGGAGATTCATCTGTGTCCATTTTTGGGACATAGGGTTGGGAAAAATGAGGCTATAAGAAAGGTTAATTGTTAATGAGAAAAGACTGAAAATTGTATTATAAGCCTCTACGATCACAATATGCTGTTTCATTTCTGGGACTTACAGAAAGTTTTGGACATGAAAATTTTCTAGTTGGAAAGTAAGTTTAAACATGGCATTTTGAAACTTGTACTTTATAAATGATAATAAAACTAAAATGTGAGGGCTTAGTATTTGTATACCAGTTAGGTTGTCCAACCATCCCTATTTACCTAGGGATGTGGAGTTTTTTGACATGGGACTTGCAGTGCTAATTTGGGACAGTCTCAGGCCAAGTGGAATGGTGGATTACTCTTGTGCCAGATTCTGTCCTATATACCTCATACATATTATTTAATTCTCCCAAAAATCTATTATTGGTAAAATATTCAAAGTTAGAGAGCTAAGTGACAGTTCAGAGTTGAACCCAAATCTGTCTGCAGAGCCACAGTAACTAATCATCAAGCTATATCGATTCTCTAAAATGGTGATGAAAGAGAACCCTTTGATCTGGAAATAGATCTGTTTGTGATCTGTGATGAAATCTCTCTTTGTCTTGGTAGGTTCATCCTGATAAAAACCATCATCCTGGGGCTGAGGAGGCCTTCAAGGTTTTAAGGGCAGCTTGGGACATTGTCAGCAACCCTGAAAGGCGGAAAGAATATGAGATGTAAGTTAGATGAGAAACTGTCAGGAGAGGTAAATGAAGTCTTCAATAGAAGCCACTGAACTTGTGGATAGAAACCCAGAGGCAGAGAGGACTGACATCTGTCTTTGTAGCTAGCCAGGAGCCTCAAGAGGTGAATAGAGCTGTCTCTTTGTCTCTCCCTCAATACCGTCTGACGTACAAAGCCTTTCTTCTTTTAGGAAACGAATGGCAGAGAATGAGCTGAGCCGGTCAGTGAATGAGTTTCTGTCCAAGTTGCAAGATGACCTCAAGGAAGCAATGAATACTATGATGTGTAGTCGATGCCAAGGGAAGCATAGGTATGAAACAGGACAAGGGTGGGATGACCACAGTTTAGAGGTTAGGTAACCCAAGACCTTTCTTGTTTTATTGGTAATTGTGGGACATGATGAGAAAAAGATCCTGAGATTTCTACTTTTGTCCTACTGTCAGAAGATTGACGATTCAAACTAGCATTAAGAAAAAAGATTAGCTTTAAGATAGAAAGTTGAGGGCAGGGTATATATAAGCATATGTAACAATGGAGGTCATTTAAAATATTTGGTAATATTTCACAGTAATGATGAAACTACTAGCAGTGACCTAAGCAGACTTTAATAAGGAACTACCCTTTGTTATGTTGTAGGAGGTTTGAAATGGACCGGGAACCTAAGAGTGCCAGATACTGTGCTGAGTGTAATAGGTTGCATCCTGCTGAAGAAGGAGACTTTTGGGCAGAGTCAAGCATGTTGGGGCTCAAGATTACCTACTTTGCACTAATGGATGGAAAGGTCTATGACATCACAGGTATGTTTTTTTGTTTTTTTTTCTGAGACAAGGTCTCACTATGTAGTTCAGGTTAGCCTTGAACTCTCCTGCCTCAGCCTCCCAAGTGCTGGGATTACAGGTGTGTGCTGCTACGCCTGCCTGCCTCATGGGTATTACTTCCAATCTGGAGAAATATGGGATCATACTTCCTCCATCTCATGTGCTCCAAGTGTTTTTTTTTTTTGTTTGTTTGTTTGTTTGTTGTTTTTTCTGAGACAGGATCTCACTATGTAGTTCAGGCTGGCCTCAAACTCACAGTGATCTTCTTGGCTCAGCCTCCCATGTGCTGGGATTACAGGTATGTGCCACCATACCTGGCCCAAAGCTATGATATTTTGACAAATTATCTTTTCTGTTTGCAGAGTGGGCTGGATGTCAACGTGTGGGAATCTCCCCTGATACCCACAAAGTTCCCTATCACATCTCATTTGGCTCTCGGATCCCAGGCACCAGTGGTCGGCAGAGGTAGGCGATATTTCTCTCAATTATTCGTGCACTGTTCCAGTTTTGAATATGGTGTCAGGTGACCTTCTGTTAAGGACACATACAGTATTTCCCTGAAAATAAGACCTAACCAGAAAATAAGTCCTTGTATGATTTTTTAAGGATGCTGGTGATATAAGTCCTAACCGCAAATAAGCCCCAGTTAAGACTGTCAGCCAGATGGATGCATTTAGTATTTCTGTGGCAACACATGATCTATTGTATGATAAAATAATACGAATACATAAATACAAATAATTTGACATTAATACTTAAGAAAATGGTAGTATAAGTTATAATTATTTGTAAATACCCAAGTGGGCAGTTGGACGAGAGGTAAATGCCTGTGTAAACACATGAACTTGAGATTAATGAACAGATTATACACATAGTGCACAATGGGCACACTTGGTAGTGAATGGAGTGGTTGTGTCTAATATGAATCTTTATAATTCACTATGTTGTGAGTTTTAACAATGTACTACAAGCAAGCTACATGCACAAGAAATACTCATTAAAGAAGAGGTCTATTGCTGGATGTAAGAGATTGAGGACAATGGTTCTACAAGAAATGGAGTGGCAAGAAATTCAAGCTCGAATTAGGTGTTTAGAGTGACGATGTTCCAGGAAATGACATGACAGTATTTGAATAAATGTAAATTTTTGTACATGAATAAATGTAGATTGTTGCACATGAGAAAAGGAGACATCAGCCGGGCCTGGTGGCACATGCCTGTAATCCCAGCACTCGGGAGGCTGAGACAGGAGGATCGTTGCGAGTTCGAGACCAGCCTAGGCTACAAGGCCAGTCTGAACAGCAGAGCAAGACCCTGTCTCAAAGACAAGGGCCGGGGATTTAGCTCAGTGCCCTAAAGCGCCTGCCTAGCAAGCATCAGGTTGCGAGTTCTACCCCTGGTGCTGCAAAAAAAAAAAAAAAAAAAAAAAAAGACATCCCTGAAAATAAACTCTAGTAGATCTTTTGGAGCAAAAATTAACGTAAGATCCAGTTTTATTTTGGGGAAATACGGTAAGTGTATTACTTTAAAAAAGTTTAAGAATTCACTGTTATCTTTAACAAAGCCAGCTATATGACTTTTTAATGCCTTTTGCTTTATTTTTTTCTTAGGGCCCCCTCAGATGCCCCTCCTGCTGACCTTCAGGATTTCTTGAGCCGAATCTTTCAAGTACCCCCAGGCCAGATGTCCAACGGGAACTTCTTTGCAGCTCCTCAGCCTGGCTCTGGGGCCACTGCAGCCTCCAAGCCTAGCAGCACAGTACCCAAGGGAGAAGCCAAACCCAAGCGGAGGAAGAAAGTGAGACGGCCCTTCCAGCGTTGACTCCCCTTCTCTACTTTCCTCAAATCAATGTCAGGGAGTCAAAAGGGATGTGTACAGCACAGGATGGAGTTTGATTTATTTTTAAAAATTTTAAAAAGGGAAAATTTTAAGCTTAAATTGTTCACTAGTACTTGTAGCAGGGCCCTGAACCAGTCCCTCCAACCCAAGCACCCAGGAACTGAATCTTGTCTTCTGACAATACCAAAGAAATAGGGATGGTTAGAGCAAAGCACCTGGGGCCTAGACCTGGGCTGGAGAATATATCCCTCTGAGGGGTGGGAAGTGAGTATTTCTCTGGGGTTGGTATGCCTTTGTCTTATCATTTGCCTTTAGAGCAGATGATTCACCACCCTTTTAAACTACGAGTCTCTTTATTTCTTGGTCCATTTTAGGAAGGAGTCTCCATTATTCTGATAGCACTAGTTAAAAGACAACAAGGAAGCATGTAGTCCTGGTTTTGGAGATGAGAGTTCAGAAAGTGGAAACTGAATTTTCTTGACTTTCACCTTGTGGGTAAATCACTCAACTGCAGGCTTATTGTTGCAAGAAAGGCCAAAATTAATAATTTTTAAAAAGCAGACTCATGTCCTCTGCTCTTGGGTAAGGGAGAATGACAGGGGAGTTCTCACAAGCCTCCTTGTTATCCAAGGGTTTGTATTTTTTTAAGTTTGTTCATATTTGTATGTACATAGCTATTTAAAGCCAGGGGATTATCTTTCTATAAACATATAACTGGCAACCTGCATCTTCCCTCTCTTTTTTGCCCATATAGCTGGGGTCCTTTTTCTCACTTGCTAATCCTTCCCTACTGTTAGCTGAAGTGAAGGGCACCTACTACTGGGACAAAGGATAAAAATGCTTAAAGCTGGGTGTGTTGGTGCACTCCTGTAATCCCAGCACTCGGGAGGCTGAGGCAGGAGGATCATCGCAAATTGAAGACCAGCCTGGGCTACAAAGTGAGCCCAAGGCCAGCCTGAACTGCATAGCAAGACCCTGTCTCAAAAGGATAAAACAAACAAAAAAAGCTTAAAGGTTTGTGCAATAAGCCAGTATTCCATCTTTCTTCCCAGCATTATGAGAACATCCTCCCTTTTTTTCTCCTAGCACTGGGGATTGGATCCAGAGCCTCTGAACTGATACACATCTCCAGCTATTTTTTATTTTGAGACAAGGTCTCACTGAGGATTTAATAAGTTTGCAGTCCTGCTGTCTCAACCTCCTAGAGTGCTGGGATCACAGGTGTGCACCACCTCACCTGGCTTCTCTGCCCTTCTTGCTGATCAAATTGCAGTCATAGCTGAAAAAAACTGTCTTTATTATAAGGAAAATACACAGCAAAACAGTAGGAAAGTGGTAAAGAAAAACATGGAAAATGTAATTATCAAACTGCCCAAATAGGGCTTCCTGTTATAGAGGAATGATGTGGCTCTTAACCTCATTTGCCATTCCTAACTCATTCTTGCCCTTAGGAGGGCTGGACCCAATGGTACCATTTTCTGACTTTTTTTTTTTTTTTTTTTACCAGTGATTGAACTCAGGACCTTGCCCTTGCCAGGCCGTTCAGGCTGGCCTTAAGCTCACTTTGTAACTCAGGCTGGTCTCGAACTCCCAACGATCCTCTTGCCTCAGCCTCTCGAGTGCTGGGATTACAGGAGTGTGCCACGACGCCGGCATCCAACCTTTTTTTTTTTTTTCTGAGTTTGGGAAAGGTTGTATTGGTCTCAGGCTTTCAAGAAACAAAAGATAGTTTGGGGAAGGGAAAGATGTTTTGGTCCTTTGTTCCAGTGCCTTCTCCATGCCTGTGGGATTGTCCTCAGTCCTATCCCTCAGTATCTGTTGATACCAAAGAGACGAACCCCATGGAACTGGGGCAGTTTAGGCAGCAGGACACTAAACAGTGAGGCAGTATTGATGAGGAAGTGGGCAGTATCATACTTGGTGTAGAAGCTGGCCAGAAGGTAGCTGGGAGAGAAAAAAATAGGACGAGTGAGGTTGGCCTTCCCTATACACTTTCACAGTTTTCCTGTGATCTTGTCTATTTCAAATGATCAGTTTTATTGCATGTAGTTCTTGAATATCTGAAAATATTCCAGCTATATCAACAACATTTTTACTTTGGGGTTGAGATAATCAGACACCACCTTTAACTGAAGATTATAAACCAGTCTGTGTTTGTTAATTGTTAATGACGAATGACAGCTAAAGCTGTTTCAGCCTGTATGACTGTTAAAAGAGTCCTCTTTGCTTCCACTCTCCACAATCAGTTTTTGAAGATTGTATCAGTTCTACCTTTATGCACTCACTCCTTTTGGAAGGGTAAAGACACTTGGTTTTAGTTTTATCTTTTCTCAGTCCCTTCTCCATTTCTCCAAGACCAAGGAGGTACCAAAGAGTGCTTGATTACCGTCTTCAACTTTTTACAGGTCTCTTTAGGCTCAGAACAAGTACACTACAATATCTTCAAAGGAACTTAGATGGGTATTCTGTTGCTTTTACTTTTCTTTTGTTTTTTTGGACAGGGTCTCACTATGCAGTTCAGGCTTTCCTGG
This sequence comes from Cuniculus paca, assembly GCA_004365215.1. NCBI lineage: Eukaryota > Metazoa > Chordata > Mammalia > Rodentia > Cuniculidae > Cuniculus > Cuniculus paca. The sequence goes on along the minus strand of RJWT010008527.1, from coordinate 14,415 downwards.
AACTCCAGGTGATCTTCCTGCTTCAGCCTCCCAAGTGTTGGGATTACAGACATGTGCCACCATGCCTGACTGCTTTTTCAAAGCTTTCCTATGGACCTTTCCACCTGATTCTTGGAGCTGTTGCTAACCAAACATCTCCCCTACCCACCACAAACTCACAGTATAATGGGAAAGATGCTAAGGAACTTGCGGGAAGAGGTAAACTGGAGCCCGTAGTCCATCTGCTCCCAATGTGTCAACAGGCGAGCCTTTCCTTGGTCAGGGGTCTCAAAGGGTGTTCCTTTCACAGTGTGTAGGAAGACATACATTACCTGAGAAGAGGGAAAGGGACAGTGTCAGGGACAGGGAGCGGTCCTTCAGTCCAAGAATTATACTAAATCCCCAAAGGAAGACAAATTCCCAAACAGTTGGTGATTTTGTTTTTGGCAGGGAAAAGCTTGGGGTGGATACATGGGTATGGGTTTGTACTTACCAAGTTGTGGATGACATTGGTCAGGGTCCAGACAACAGGAATGCTGAGAAAGGGGATGCTGAGTAGAACCACATGCAGCAGTCCTACCAAGATGATGTAGGCCAGCCAGATGCCCCGACTATTCATCACTCGCGTGTTGGGGTTTACTTCACTGTGTGCCACCCCCACATTCATCCTATCACAATGAGGGGATCGGGTAGGATTCCAGCTTAATTTTCTCTTTGCCTGTGTTGGAGTGTGTTTCCCCCAGTTATCTCCCTGAAGAACCAAAAAGGAACTGAACTCCAGCAGGAACTTCACTATCATGCAGAAGGGAAAGGAAAAACTAAAGATTATGAAAAGAGTTTAAAAGATGCTAGGTATGGTGGCGCATGCCTGTAATCCTAGCGCTTTTAAGGCTAGGCAGGAGGATCACCCCATATTCGAGGCCGGCCTGGAGTGTATAGTGAGTTCAGGGCCGCCCTGAACTATGTACATAAGAGATCCTGTCTCAAAAAACGAAACAAGTTTAGAATGTGAGAAGTGTCTTCCCTACTTTTGGGGATAATTTTACTCTGATCCTTATACTTCAGTTATAACATAAAAGGAGAAAGCCTAGGCTTGGGGGACCACTTCAAGGAGCACAGTAAACACTATCTCACTTAACTTTCCTGAAGAAGTCAGAAGTGAATCATGAATAAATACTATATGCCTAGAATTACAGAAGTCATGGTCAAGACCAATTAGAAGGGATGAGAGGGTAAAACTACTCCCTAGTTCCCACCCTTTTCTGCGGGGCGCTGCAAGAAGTTACCCACGGGTTCTGAATTGAACGAGAAAGCCATCCAAACTCTGTGTTTGAAGAAATGAAGTCCCAACCCTGCCAGGGGCGGCTGTTGTCTGAACTTGTCTCTTTAAAACCGTAATAGCGCTAAAGCAGATGACGCCAGCCCTAAAATTACCTAAGCCCTGGTATTAATCCCGCCCCATAATCCTCCCAGCTTCCCTTTCACTTCAGTTCCTTTCAGACTCCCTTCAGCACTCTTCTTGGTGTTTAACTCGCCGTCTTCCTGCCGCACTTTCCGCATCCCATCATTTACCCCCAGTAACTTTCCAGTTCACTGGCAGCCCCTACCTGCCAGTCTCAAGAGCCGGTGCAGCTAGGGCCGAGGCGCTTGCTCCACCTGTGGTCTCCAGGAAGTATCCGATCCCTGCTCTGCGCGCTCTTTCTATTGGAGGAGCAGGTTCATCGCTGCTGTCACGTATTGGCTGGCGGTCGGCAAGAGGAAGGTACAATTGGTCACCCTTTCTGTCTTTGGACCATGAAGAGCCCGCCCTTCTCTTGGTCCTACCTCCTGAGCTGGGGAAAGTCGCACAGAAACGCGGGACTGACACAGGCCGTTGACGAATGGGAAGAGCCAATGATATTGTGGTGGGAGTAAGAGCGGCAACGATTGGTGAGTCCTGGGCCTATGCCTAGGCAGGAGCGCCTGGGGCGGAGGAAACGGGTGGGGGCCGGCGGAGTGGCGGGACCGCAAGATGGCGACGGAGACGGTGGAGCTTCATAAACTGAAGGTACTCTGAGGAAGGGGAAGGACTGAGGTGGGCTTCTTTGGGGACTGAATTGTATAGGGTGGCTTGTCCCTTCTTATCCTACGTGTTCTCCTTGCAGCCTTTTCCACTTCGTTTCCCGGCTTCCGCCGTAGTTCTTTTGTGCCTGCTTTCCTTAATTTCCCATTTCGTCTCCCTTTTTTTTTTCTTTTTTTTCTTCATGTGTCTTTACCTGTTATTTTGACTCGCCTCACCATTGTATTATTCGTCACCCTTATCCTGCGGACTGTGCAAGCGCCTTCTACCTGTTACCCTCGTTTCTCGTCAGAACTGCGTTACGTCAGTGGTCTCTCTTCCTCACCCCAACAGGACTTAGGAGCTTTCTTCCCAAGATTGATGCTTTCCTGTATATTGTACAAAGTTGAGATTTCCTTATTAGCAGATGATAGCAGTTTTGCCGGTTTATACTTGAATACATCCGAAACGTGATCCAGAAAATGCTTTCATTCCCTTACTCTAGGTGGGGTTACGCCTCCTGGGTGAATTTTGAAACCAGGGAGAGGCCTCAAAAGAAGAGTAGCCTCTTCATAGAAGTCGGGAGTTGAGGCAACTTTAAGAATTTGTAAAATGCAAACACCTCCGCCTTAAAAGTTTTTGAATTCTCTCACGAGGTTGTCCGCCAGCCTTCTCCTCAGGACGCCCTCAACCACCAGAGAAAGAGATATCATAGCTGTAGTATTTTGAAAAAACAATTCCAAGGTTAGGGTTATCTGTCTTGTTTGATATTGTGGATAGACCCTGCATCTCTCGGTGTCACCACTGGGTGACACTCTGAATTCATAGGAGTTACCTGTATTTTAAGTTGTGCCTTTTGGAAATCTGGGTAGCTTTCTGATGTTTAGATTATTATTCTGTTGGAAGGAGAGTAGTTTCTTTTAGGAAAAATTAAGAGAATATCTTGATTAGTTGACTCTGTGATTTCACAAGTAGTTTTCCCATTGGATGTTTTGGTTACATTATCCCAAGAACCTTGGACAAACCAGGCTGATTTAGATGAAATTGAAAATTGATCATTTAAAGTTTAATGCCTCATGAGCTTTAACAAACAAAAAGATAAGTGGAATAATCATAGAAAGAGGGTTTTTTTTTTGTTTTGTTTTTTTTTTTTTTGGTACTGGGGATCGAATTCATGACTTCGCGCTTCCCAGGCAGGCACTAATGCCGCTGAGCTATATCCCCAGCCCCGTTTTTTGTTTTTTTGAGACAGAGTGTCACTATGCAGTTCAGGCTGAGCTTGAACTTACTGTGTAGCCCAGACTGGCCTCGAACTTGGCAGTCGTCCTGCCTCTGCCTCCCAAGTGCTGGGATTACAGGAGGTCCTGTTTTTAATCACTAGAGGACAGTAATTTACCTTTCTGTGAAAAGTTATATTTAACTGATGGGTTCTAAATTGCGCTTTTTCTGTTATTCTAGAGTAACTATGAACTTCTTGGTTCTGGAATGTGTAGATTACATGAGTGGTTTAATAATTACTGTAGGAAGAACAATTGAGCAATCACTTCATATGTATTTGTATAATTTTCATTCTTTTTATACTGCTGTGTATAAAACATACACAGAAAAGGTATTTTTAGATGAATGAGATAAAAAATAATAAAAGACTTAGTATTTTCTTTCTGATTGTCCCATTTTTGAACTCTTGGAGTAAGTCAGCAGCAGCCCTATAACTTGTATTTATGGGTTTTTGTGTTGGTTTGTGGACTTTCTTTTTCCATCAAGTCAGTATTTATCAGGTCTGTATTAAATTTGCATTTGATTGGATAAGTCACTTTTACTTAACATTTTATGACCTGATTTTGATACAAAGAACATGAAGCATTCCTTAGGGCCCAAACAGGACTCATTCTTTAATCACATTTGCTTGTCTTTGCTTTTTCTCTAGAGCATTTAACCTTTTGGAGGTCACAGATATCTTTGAGACTCTGATGAAAGGTATGGACCCTCTCCCCAGAAAAAGGCATGTACACATACTTTGCATGCAATTCGAGGGGATTTATAAAACTGCCTTGTATCCCTGAGGAGTCCATGGACCTCTGGTTAAGAATCCATTGTTTAAATTCTGACTTCTAGACATTTAATGTTTGGGTATAGTGGTGGTCCTGATGGAGTGATCCTGACTTTTGGTTTGATTTAGAGTTCTATTGCTTTTAAAAACTTTTTTTTTTTTTTTTGGTACTGGGGATTGAACCCAGGATCTCACACATACTTTTTTTTAATTTTGAGAAAGGTTTTTTTTTTGAGAGAGGGTCTTAAGGTGCCCAGGCTGGCCTTGAATTTGTAATCCTCCCTGGGGCTGGGGATGTGGCTCAGTGATGGAGCTCTTCCTTACAGGCATGGGCCCCTGGGTTTGTCAGGTCCCTAGCTTGACAAAAGAGCAAAAACAAAACAACAAAACTGAACTTGTAATTCTCCCCTGCCTCCCAAATGGTTGGGATTACAAGCACAAGGCACTGTGCCTTTAAAAATCTTTCCATTTTTATAAAGGGAATTTAGGACTTTAGCTTAGCACTTTAGAGGAAAGAAACAAGCTTTGAAATAAGAGGAGGAAAAATACATGTTTGAATTGATACATAAGTCCATATCAACTGCAAATTTCTGAAGATTTTCTAGCAATGCAGTTGGGAAGAGACTAAACTGGTTCAAGATGCCTTGAACTGTAACAATATTAGATTTCCAGTTAAACATGAGAAAAGGAGAGAACCAGAAAGGTGTAGTATTATCAGAGTATTGAGAACACCGAGACATTTATTTATTTATTTATTTATTTGTGGCACCAGGGATTGAACTCACAACCTTGCACTTGCCAGGCAGGCACTTAGGCCACTGAGCTAGATCCCCAGCCCTTGTCTTTTTGAGACAGGGTCTCACTATGCCGTTCAGGCTGGTCTTGAGCTCACTTAGTAGCCCAGGCTGGTCTAGAACTCACAACGATCCTCCTGTCTCAGCTTCCCGAGTGCTGGGATTATAGGTGTGACCCACCACGCCCGGTTCACTGAGACATTTATATCTACAAAATATGAAGTACGTATACATTAATGTTGAAGAGAATTTGAAAAATAGGTTAACTGAATGACTATAAAGGTAACTTGGGGTGATATTGAAAAAGGCCTTTAAAATTGTAGAAGGAATCTGGTTTGTGTTATAGAGCTATATCCCTGGCCTTCCCTTGTAGAGTCTATAAGCAGGGCCAGAGTCTTGGAAAATTTGAGAGGAGGAGCCTGATACGAGTTTGTGTTCTACTGGCAATATGGAAGGGAAGGGATTTCACCACTTAAATGTGTTTTTTAGTAATCTTCCCTGTTTAATCCCTTCCCCATATTGGGGATTGAACCCAGGGGCACTCTACCACTGAGCTGTATTCTCAGCCCTTTTTAGTTTTGTTTATGTTGTTTCTTTTTGGTACTGGGGATTAAACCCAGGGCCTTCACATTGAGCTACATCCTTAGCTTTTTAAAAGTTTTTTGACACAAAGTCCAAGTCTCTAAATTGCCCAGATTGGGTTTGAATTTGTGATCCTCCTGCCTCAGCCTCCCAGAATGTTGGGATTATAGGTGTGTATAACCATATCTGATTTTAGTTTTTAATTTGAGGCACCTGTTTCTGAATTTCCCAGGTTGGGGCAAGTGTAGTGGCACATGACTGTAATCCCAGCACTCAGGCTGAGGCAGGAGGATCATTGTGAGTTTGAGGCCAACCAGAACTACATAGTGAATTCAAGGCCACCCTGAACTGCATAGCAAGACCCTGTCTCAAACAGATCAAGTAAAAAAAATAATACTCCAGGCTGCTCTTGAGTTTGGTAATCTTTTGTCTCAGCCTTCTGTGTAGCTGGGATTATAGATGAGCAAGCAGCATTACCCCCAGTAAAGCTCTTCATTGTATCCCTGACAATTTTTTTTTTTTCCCCCGGAACCGAGTATTGAACTCAGGACCTTGTGAGTGCCAGGCAGGCACTCATGTCGCTGAGCTATATCCCTGGCCCTCCCTGACAATCTTTCCAGGTTAATTTCTCACTGTAACTACAGTGGCCTTAACTTACTAAATCTCTTCAGAATAACTGTTAATTATTGATATATGTCATTTACTGTGTGTGAAGCACTTGTTGAAGCCGCTTCATTTATGTGCATTAACTGATCTAATTCTCATTTAAACCTATAAGGTATCTATCTGTGTATCCTTATTTCGAAACAACAAACTGAATCCCAGAGATAGTAAGTAATTGAGTAATTTGCCTTGTGTCACACAGCTAAGTGGTATATCAAGTCCAAGATATCTGTTCCCAAAGTTCTTGTTCTTTGTTACTGTTTGCTGCTTTTCATTCTCTCAGAACCCTAAAACTTCATGCATGTAGCACCTGTGGTTTTCTTTTGGCTGCAGTATACCTGTTATCTTCCCTCCCCAGGGCCTCCAGGAAATCACGCAGGATAGGTGCTTGCTTAACCATCAGCCCAGACCCCTGTTGTTATTTTTAAAGAAGGAGGTCAAGCCGGGCATGGTGGCTCACGCCTGTAATCCCAGCACTCGGGAGGCTGAGACAGGAAGATTGTTGTGAGCTCGAGACCAGCCTGGGCTACAAAGTGAGCTCTAGGCCAGCCTGAATACATAGCGAGACCCTGTCTCAAAAAGACAAGGGCTGAGGATTTAGCTCAGCGAACTAAGCACCTGCCTGGCAAGCGCAAGGTTGCAAGTTTGATCTCCAGTGCTGCAAAAATAAATAAATAAATAAATAAATAAATAAATAAAATAAAATAAAATAAAATAAAATAAAATAAAGAAGGGGGTCATTAAGTTGCCAAGGCTTGCTGTTGAGCTTCCATGTTTGTTTGTGCCTCTGCCTCTCAAGTAGCTGAGATTGCAGGTATATGCCACTGTTGAAAAAATTTCTAGTAAAAGATGTTAAACAAAATTTACAATTAGGAAAAAAACAACAGAATTCATGATTAGAAAAGAAATCACAGAGAAATGAGTGATTAATGTCAAATGTATTATTGGGTCAGTTGATTTGTCGTTTCTCTGTGAGTCAAATAGGTAGAATGGAGATTGATTATTAAAAAGTAAAAGATTTAAAAGTAATATTTAAAACATTTTTTGAATGTGTAATTTGTACAGTTTTGTAATTCACAGTTTTAAAAGTATCAAAAGATATAAGAGGTTTACCTCCTAGCTGTCACCAAGTAGCTTCCTCTTTCCAGATTCAACTACTGTTATCCTGTTTCTTGTCCAACCATCTTGTGTATGTACCATACATCATACAGGGAAATGTGTGTGGTTTTTTATTTTTTTGAATGGGGCCTCGCTATGTGGCTCATGCTGACTTAAAACTTTATCCTCCCATTTCAATGTCCAGAGTAGCTGGAATGATAGGCATGTACCACCATGCCTGGCTGTGGTGGTTTTTACATTAATGTGAGTATTACATATACAGTGTTGTCATATACAGTGTTGTTACTTATTTTTTAAATAGCCTGTTGAGATATAGATCCTTTACCACGGATCTATAATTCACTCAATATACTACAACTTGCTTTTAAAATATTCTAAATCGCCAGGTGTGGTGGTGCATGCGTCTAATCCCAGCACTCAGAAGGCTGAGGCAAGAGGATTACCATGAGTTCCATGCCAGCCTGGGCTACATAGTGAACTCAAGACCAGCCTGAACTACATAGTGAGACCCTATCTCAAACTCCCCTCCAAATAAAATATTTTAAAACACAAATTCATATAAAATGAGGCAAGATACTAGTTTTAGTAAAGTTTTTAAAGATTTTTTTCTTACATAGTTGTGCTCATAATATGTGCATAAAGAAATTATTTTCACCTCTTCTGTGTTGTTTCTCTTTTAAAATAATGTCCCAAAAAATAAAATAAAATAATGTCCAAATATATTGGAAACCACAATAGACTAAAGGAAGTAATACAACATTAAAAACTGTGTGTGCCATTCCCATTTGATCAGAGGTGTACACGAAGGTATTTAGAGGAACACAATGAACCACTGGGGCTGAGGCCATAACAGTGAGTGACAGTAGCAAGATCAGCATTGATGAATGTTCTTTATACCAGTGAAAACCAATTATAAGCTGGCATGGTGGCATATGCCTATAATCTCAGCACTGACTGAGAGGTTGAGGTGGGAGGATCACAAGTTTAAATTCTGTGAGGGTGACTTAGATACTCTCTCAAAATAAACATGTGGTGCACACCCATAATCCCAGCAGGTTGAGGCAGGAGGATCTCTGCAAGTTTAAGGCCAGCCTGGACTACAAAGTGAGTTCAAGGCCAGGACAGAGTGAAACCTTGTCCCAAAAAAGACAGACTAAATAAGAAAAACAAACAAACTGGAATTAGCTATTTGGTTTAAAAGAAAAAAAAATTTTTTTTAAAAGGACCGAGGTTGTAGCTCAGTAGTGAAGGCCCTGAGTTTGATGCCTTGTACCACCAAAAAAAAAAAAAAAAAAAAAAGTGTGAATGATCAAATTTCTTAAACAAACAGACCTTAAAGGTTATTTAGAACCATGAATGGTGGCAGATGCCTGTAATCCCAGCACTTGGGAAACTGAAGCAGGAAGATGGCAAGTTCAAGGCCAACCTGTACTACATCCTGTCTTGAAAATAAAGCCTAACCAATCAATCAGTAATTAAATAACTAATTTCAAGTGCAGATTATAGATTAGTACAGTTGTGCAGGTAGGAGTCACAGGCTAGTGCTGGTAGTAAACTATTACTGTTAGTGATGAGTACAAAAATTGAGAAATAAGGGCTGGGGATTTTAGCTCAGTGGCATAAGCGCCTGCCTGGCAAGCTCGAGGTGGTGAGTTCAATCCCTGGTGCTGGAAAAACAAAAGAAAAGAAATAAAAATTGAGAGAAAGCTTTTAGAAACTTTCTTGCAGTGTAACATCACTGATAAAACGAAATGTGTGCTCACCTTTCTAGTAATTGATATTTACTGATAAATTGATTATTTTTACAAAAATTTGATGACTTGAATGAAATGTAAAAAGCAGCAACATCAGTCTTTTTATTTAAAAAACAATGCGCGAAATTCAGAAATCTCAAAATTAGTGAGTTTTGTCTGTGCTAGTCTAGTCTCTTACCTAGTGTCTGACAGCTGTAGTTAGTAGTTGCCAAGTATTATTCTAATCAGCAAGTATTTACTGATTTAAGTCTTCATAATAACACTATTGAGTTAGGTACTATTATTATTCCCATTTCACAGGAAAGGAAACCGAGGTGCAGAAAAGTTTGTTACGTACCTAAGGTTACATAGCTGTAACTGGCAAAGCTCTAATTTGAACCTACGTAGTTGACCGCCTTTCTAATTTATATTTGGCAATCACTCTGCTTTTTTGTTTTGGTACTGGGGATTGAACTCACAACCTCATGGCTTGCCAGGCAAATGCTTATGCTGCTGAGCTAACTCCCTGGCCCCCTCTGCAATCATTTTTTTTTATAAAGAAAAGCTTGTTTTGTTTTGTTTGCTTTTTGTTTTGGTGGTACTGAGGATCAAAATCAGGGACTCCAAAGACTTCTTTGAGATTTAAGGCAAACTTAGCTATGAGCCCTAATACAAATAAAAAGGAAGTTAAACACTTCCAACATTCAGTGGCACAAGATAGACATTTCCATTCCAAATGTTACAGACAGGAGGATACAAAGGGATGGTACCAAAACAGGCCCAAAATCGAGCAGGGGAAACATTTAAGTCCTGTAGTTCCATGTGGAGCATCCAAGGCAATCTGGCAAGATGTGAACTCCAAAGAGCTTAAGTGGCTCCGCCCCTGCAGCACTTTTTGGTGGTTGTGGCTCTTACGGCTTTTCTCTTGGGCCCACTCTGCACTCTCCTTGCAGTTTTCCTTGGACAATCCATCTTCCTGGCTTCTGTAAACTTCTGGGGTGTCCTCTGCGCCTTTGGCTTCACACAGCCTCATATACTGCCTGGCCTCCCAAACCTTCTGAAACTGGGATGGAAGCCCTTCCTGACTGCACAACTCTTACATTCTGCATGTACCTAAAATCAGTGCCATGTGGGTGATGCCAGGGTCTGCTGCCAGCTGGAGCAATAGCCAGGCTTCCCTCTTGGCCGTAGGGGTCAAGTGCCTGGATTGCTGGGCAATCCAGTTCCAAGGAACAAATTCTCTATGCTGCCACCATACTGGAAGATGGTACTCTGGGGCTCTTGTCTCAGAGCAGCAATCTTTCACTTTTGCAATTTTGGGGCTGCAAAAGGTAGAGTCCTGCATCCTCTTATGATGCTCTCAGGCTGTCTTTTTTGTTCGGTTCCTTCTCAGCAGTCAAGATCTTTGCTCCATCTTTGGGTTTTGTTTTGTTTTGTTTTGTTTTGTTTTGTTTTGTTTTTTGTCTTTTTGAGACAGGGTCTCACTATGCAATTCAGACTGGCCTTGAGCTTACTTTGTAGGCCAGGTCTGCTTCATCTTTGCAGTCCACAGCTTTACTGTAGCTTCCTTTCTGGCCAAACTCAAGTTTTAAATCATTCTGTTGTGCTCTTTCTCTTGATTCTCAATATAGCTTTAACTAAAAATCCCCAACAGTAAGTAAGCCATGCCACCTCAACATTCCACTGTTTTGAAATTTTTTCTACGAGATTAACTAGTCTGCCACCCTTAATCGCAGTCCTAGGCAAAGTCTCTGAACCTGAGCAAAATGCAGATAAACTTTCCACCAACGCATAACACACATCGTATGGAGAACAACAATGCAGTGCTTCTTCCAGCAGAAACCTGTGGAACCTGGTCTTTACTGACTTGCTGTTCTTCTGAGCTCTGACCAGAACCTCTCATTCAGAATAGCTTAGATCTCCTAAGGTGATCCAGCTCTGCTTTTTCAGGTGGGATCTCTGAATCTTTCCAAACTTCCCACAAAATATCCTCAAAGGCTCCTCCTGAACCATATGATCAGTAATAGTCACAGCAATGATCCCTGTTCTCTGTTACCATATTCTGTCTTAGTTACTTTTCTTGTTGCTAAGACATGATACCTGACACCCAAAGTTAAAGGGGGATTTTAGCTCACAGTTCATAAAGGTTTCTGTCTATAACTGCTGGCTCCAAAGCAGGGTAGCACATGACAGAGGAGTAACAGTTTATGGCAGCAGAAGACAGCAAAAGCAATGAGAGACATTCAGATAGAGACAGTGACAGAGATCTTTATTTAGAAATGGTGAAAGCTATCTTTTAAGACCAAGCATCTTTTTGTTTGCTGATCTGCCTGTAGGATGAGGAGCCTTCCTTTTCCTTTTTGTTCTTGAATGGACATTTTGTGCTTCATAAAATAATATATGGATTCCAGTAAAGGATTTTACTTTTATTTATTTTATTTTATTTTATTTTAATTTTTGGTACCAGGATTTGAACCCACGACTTCACACTTGGCAGGCACTGTGACACTGAGCTATATCCCCAGCCCCCAGCGCTAAAGGCTTTTATTAAGGCTTCATTGTTTCCATTACTTCTAATTTATTTTATTTATTATTTTTGTTTTTTTGAGGCAGGGTCTTGCTGTGCAGTTCAGGCTGGCCTTGAGCTCACTTTGTAGCCCAGGCTGGTCTCGAACTTGCAACGATTCTCCTGCCTCAGCCTCCTGAGTGCAGTTGTGCTGGGATTGCAGATGTGCACCACTACGCCCGCTCATGTTACCTCTAATGTAGAATTGTTTTGGTAGCCAAGCATACTGTTAACCCTTTTTGCCTAAAACCCTGAGGTCTTTGTCCTTTGATTGACTGTTGAGCTAGAATTCCCTCATGCAGTTTTGTTCAATAGAAGTATTGATTTTTTTTTTTTTTTGGATGATGGTACGTGGATTTGAACTACACTGGACTTTTGCAGGGGGCTACATTTCTAGCACTTTAGAAAATTCTTTTATTTTTTATTACTGATTTATTTCAAGTACTGGGCATTAAATACAAGGCCTTTGCACTAAGCTACCTCCCCAAACCGGTTTTTTTTTTTTTTTTTTTTGGAGACAGTGTTTTCCTAAGTCATCAAATCAGCCAGGCTTGGCTCAAACTTGAGATCCTCTTGGCTCATCCTCCTGGAGTGCTGGAACTATGAGCATGCAGCACCACACCTGGTGAAGTTTTTAATCTTAAGTGTAAGATTGCATATATATATATACCTATTGCTTTTTTTTTGTGTGTGTGTGTGTGGTGCTGGGGTTTGAACTCAGTCTCATGCATCGGAGGAAAACACTCTCTGAGTTACATGTCTAGCTTTTCCTTGTAAATAGAATCTTCATTTTGGCTCACTATTCTTTCTGAAGAGGGTTTGTTGTTGCATGTGGTGTCCCTTTGTCCTTTAATTCTGACCATAATCCAATAATTCTTTCTCCTTCTATTGTCTGTAAGGTTGATAAACTTACCTTTTATATTTTCAGTCAAGTGACTGTTTTAAAAATCTTTAACAAAAATCTTGAACAGAGGGCGGAGTATTGCACAGTGGTAGAATACTTGCCTAGCATGTGCAAGATCCTGGGTTAGTCCCCAGCACTGTAACAGTAACAGGAATAAAAACAACTTCAATAGGATTTGATGGCATGTTAGATATTTTATTTACATTTTGACGAAGATTCCATAATCATTTCATTGTTGACGTTAAGCTAACCAATACATCCACCTAATTCTCCAGTGGTCAGACCTGTATACATGTATATGGTAGGTTGGGATAGGTGTGTATTAGTTTGCTTCCATTGCTATAATAAAATACCTGAGCCTGTGTACTTTATAATGAAAAGAAGCTCTTTCAGCTCACATCTTTGGAGCTTAAAGTCCAAAGAGCAGGGCTGGGGATGTAGCTCAGTGGCATAAGCACTGCCTGGGAAGTGCAAGGTCCTGAGTTCGATTCCCAGTACCAAAAAAAAGGCCAAATAGCATAGTGCTGACTCTGATGATGGCCTCATAGTAGATGAAATCATGGTGCAAGCAAATTTGAGGGAAAAAAATCACATGGAAATGCAGGAAGCCAGAGAGCAGGGAGGGGCCAGTCTTGCTCTTTTGTAAGAACCACCCTTTTAAGAATTAACTCACAGGCCAGGGATCTAGCTCAGTGGCCTAAGCGCTTGCCTGGCAAGTGTAAGGTCATGAGTTCAACCCCCAATGCCTTAAGACAAAAAATAAAAGAATTAACACACTGAGAAATATACATTAATTCTTTCTAAAGGCTGTGTCCCCCAAAGACACAAACATTTTCTTTGAGGTTTCATCTTTTGAAGGTTGTCACCTCTCAGCATTCTCACCCTAGAGACAAACCTTCTAACACATAAACCCTTGGGGATGTGCTCATGTCATATCTATACCACAGCAAAGTGGTAGGAAGAATCTGCTTGTAGATCATTGGATTTTCCGCTTGAAAGTTCATTTTTTTTGTACACTAGTTAGCACAATAATCTTAAGGAAAAAAACTTTTTCACTCTGAATTACTCATAAATAGCTAAAGATATGAAATAATAAATAGACATACAAATAAAGTGTGATGTTTATTTTTAAGTCTCTTGGAAAAGTTCTCTGTTATATTCAATATTGTTAGAGGAAAAGTGGATCATTTAGACCTAATGTCTTGTTAAGGGAATTTGGATTAAGGGAAATTGTTTGGGATTGAGCTTTATGTGTTTTTCTCCTGTATTACCTCTTTTATTCATTTGGATTTACTCTGTTAACTAAGGAAAAGTTTCAAATTTTTTTTTTTCTCAGCTTGCTGAACTAAAGCAAGAATGTCTTGCACGTGGTTTGGAGACCAAAGGAATAAAACAAGATCTCATCAACAGGCTCCAGGCATATCTTGAAGAGCATGGTGAGTACTTTATCAAGTCAAGATAATGTGAGGAAGCCAGGTGTGGTGGTGTATGCCTGTAATCTCAATACTTGGGAGGTTGAGGCAGGAGACTTGCCACAGGTTTGAGGCTAGCCTGGGCTATACAGTGAGTTTAAGGTCAGCCTGAACTACATACATAGCAAGACCCTATTTCAAAAAAAAAGAGAAAAAAAATGATGTGGGGGGATTAATTTTTAGCCTTTTCCACTTAGATTTTTTTCTAAGAAGTCTTTTTACGTTTTTTAAAATTTTATTTTAAAGAAAAAAATTTCAAAAGAAGATAATAGGAAAGTAACAATGCTTAATATATTGCATGTTGTTCTTTAAATCAGTTACTCAGAGTACAAGATGTAGGCATTTAATTGTCCAAGCAATATTAGCACAAACCTTTCTTTTCAATGAACTAAGAGAAATTAGTAATATAACTATCTTAATTATCATATATATGATAGTTAAGATATATATATATATATTCCCTCCCCCAGGAGGCAACAATGGTACATATGTTGAATTTTGGATCTTATTTACTT
>RJWT010008526.1:0-18565 GCA_004365215.1 Cuniculus paca | reverse complement strand
CTATAAACAGCAGCTGGGGAAGGCCTTGTCCAAAGAAATCCTGCATGTCGTGTAGGCATGGTGCAGTCACAAGTTTTCCTACTTTGGCAGGCAGAAGAAGCTCACAGCTTCTAGACAAGCAACACCAAGCACTGGGACCCACTGGGCACCAGGAGGAGGAGGGCATATTACCCTCCTTGGGAATTATCAAAAATGAGACACAGTGAGACTGATTTTGAGTAAGAGTTTCAGACAGTCACAGAGTTGGAACCAGTGCAGCTGCCTCCTCCACCTCTACAGGCACCTGAGAACAAGGATGGGTACCTAGTGCTCAGCATGAAAAAAGACAGTGACTCCCTGTGATCTCCTGTGACTGCCAAGGGCACAGAAACAGGCAGCAACACTGTTAGCAGGTGCTCTCACAAGCAGGATGGTTGACTGTGCACTCAGGAGCGTGGCCCAAGTAGGCATGTGAAAGTTAGATGTGTGGATTTTCTTCATGTGGATTAAGATGAAATTAAGACAAAGGCATGATCCAAAGCCACTATACTTACCATTTCGTCAACTGTGACTAAGCAGAAGCTATCGGTGAATTGTCTAGTAGCCAGGCTGTCATTTTCCTAGGGTTTTGCTTTGAATAGTGATGCTTAAAAGAATTCCCTTATGGATAGGCTGTAAAAGATCTGATCTACTGTTAAGTGATTGGATGTTAAAAGATTTTTTGAGGTCCTCAAGATTCAACTCAATACAGTATCTAATGTCTTGGGAGTTTCAAAATAAAGTAAGAGTTAAATTCCAAGGATTTAAAAGGACCTTGCTTTTTCTACATATCAGAGAGACAATATACATTCAGGACAATTTTAATGGTAATGAAGGTACCATACCTGTGATGATGGTAAGGATGGTGGTGGTGGTGGTGGTGGTGGTGGTGGTTGTTGTGGGAGGAGGGATAGTTGTGGGGGGATCTGGATAAAAAAAAAAAGGAAAATCAAACCCACAATGCTGAACACAACAATGATCAGTAATGATAAAACAAAAGCATGAAGACATTGAGATGTTTGTTTGATGACTTTCCCCTTTAACACCAAAAGGTCTTTCCCATAAAAGATTTAGGTCTCATAATTATATCCCAAAGTCTTAGGTGGAAGAGCTAAGAAAAGAAGAAAAGAGATTTCCCATTAATGAAGTAAATTAGGGATGAGGAGGTAGGAAATAGAGAAGGGAGGAAAAAAATCTAAGCCTATGACATTCTCCACCCCCACCAGATTTTAAAGGTGAGCCCAAGTCACCTCAGTGCTAAGAGGGTACAATGGGTGTCATTTCATTTGTACTTTCAGATGGGAGGAAAGAGAAGAAAGCACTGCTCCATTTAAAGGACTCGTATCAGCCAAGGATGAGTGTACCCCTGTACACTTGCTCTCTACAAGTGCTAACTTCATTATTTACCATCAATGCATCCCAGCAGGAAGTAAAACTACTTCTATACTCATAATAAACACAAAGAAGAGAGAATGTCACCAGTAAATATCAAGTTCCAGGCATGTGAGATTTTACTGAGATTTTATTTTTTGAAAGTCAATAAATTTTACAACTTATAAATATTAATAAGTTGCCTTTGCTCCTGTTAAAAGCTTGACCTAAGTGGACGACAATGATAAAACCTAAAGAACATTTTTTATCTTGTAAACAAGAGAGCTAAATATAAATGAGGTTGACCCTCAAAGCCAGGAACCCGACAGGGAACCCTCTGTCTGATATTTGATAGACTGTATATTCTTCTATCATTTCAAAAATTATTTTGGGCTGAGGGAAGGGCAAATATGAAAGAGAAAAAAATTCTAAGCCCAAATGATCAAACTGAATGTGTTAAATTGTCAGCAAGACTTTGAACTAAGCAATCATTCTGCTATAATAGAGCATAAGACGATTTGAAGGCTTTTGATTTTAAATTTTATCTAAAGCACATCAACTTTTTCTCCCTGACACATCTGGTGTCCTTTTATCTTCAAGTGAGCTCTCGGATTGTCTAATTAATACATCAAAACTTTAATTATATATTGTACCTTTACTGGGTTTGTATGACTTCCTGAAAGTTTATGAAACCACTGTTTGGTGCCTGTTTGCAAGGTCTGCATAAAATGATTCCTACTACCGATCAATAATCCAAGGTTTTAATTTTCCTCAAAAATGGCTTCTCTCACACAAACATACTTGTACAAATTTGATAAACAAGAATCAATAGCAAACAGTTCTGCTTTATAGGGGGGATTTGCTCCTAGAAGTCAGGGACACAGGCAAATCTCACGAGTCCCAAAAGGATTGCATTAAAAACAACAAAACAAACAAAACAAAAAACTCATTCTCTTCCAAGATAGAAATGATTAAATCAGTAATTCAGAACTACCTTAAAAAAAAAAAGAATGGGGTGTGGAATACTGTCATTCATGGACTGTGCTGCCTTACCCTTGGCACCCTTTATTGGAGGCCACAGGGGGAGAAGCGTTTTGTGTCCTGGCAATTCAGCTGGATGTGCTACACCTGCTGCAGGGACTGGTGCAGAGATGAAGCAAGTGCACTGACCTGAGGTGCCTCACTCTTCCCCTGCACAAATGAACGATGTTCACAGGGGTGTCTTTTGCCTAGCAAGAGGGCAGTTAATGTGGTTTTTCTGTTTTGCTTCAATTACAGTACTTCCATTAAAAAGAACATGTATATTTCATAGACTTCTCTTGATATACCACAGTGCTATTTCTGTACCTGTTTCTGAAAGTACTGGCACAAAACGTGTGCTGTCTACACTACAAGGAAAGTGGATCCAAATGTGAACTGAAAATATGAATATGAACTCAGTGGTGGATAAGAATACCAAGGGCACAGATTTTAGGGAAGAGTCACCAGTTCCTCTCATTATGTGAAAATCACATACTTTTAGTTATCTTCATCACTAATGGGGCAAATGTTGTCCTTCATATCTAGCTCAAGAAACCTGAATGAATTAAATGCCAATACTAGGTAAAAACTCCAGCTTAGATTGACAAGAGCAAAACAAGACTACTATTTAAGAAACAGGGTTGCAACTAACAAAAGCACTGGGGCTCAGGCACTAAATTGAATCCTTTAAAGTACAGAAGTGACTTTCAGAGAATTAGACATTCTAGAAGTATAACTTTTAGTTCACAAATTACTTAAAAATTACTATGGTATTATAATAAATCCATTTTGGAAAAAAAAGAAAAGCTTGGCCACTATATTCTCAAATTGCTAGAATATTTTATTAATAGGGTAGCAATAATGCAGGTTTGGTATTCTTACCTACCATTCCAAATCCTGCTACTAGTACAGATTGAGAGAGAAGGTAGTGCACTGCAGATCTACCAATTCCTCAGACACAGATAGGGTGGCCCATCTTGTGTCCAGAAGACACATGTTTGTAGATGTGTTTGTAATATGGGTGGGTTCCTGTGTTTCTTGGCTTTCATATAATGCACTGTGGCCCAGAGGGTTAATTTTTTAAAAAAATCTTATATTGTAGGAAATGTTATACTGGAAGGTAGGGAAAATAAGAGAATTTACCAAGAAACACAAACTGCATTGTGGATGTTGGAGTGCCAGTACTGTATGGCTCTATAATATATCTGGCAGCCTTGAATGATGTTTCTAAACCTCATTTTGTCATCTGTAAAATGAGATGATAATGCTGCGCTCATGGTGAGATTAGATGAAATTGTGTATGTAAAATTGTCATGATAGAGCAAGGAATGAAGTGAGCACTGAACAGAGGCTAGCTATAAGGTACCATCTGTCTGTCCACCGAACTCACAGAATGTTTCTTTTCTTGAGATGTAGGAATAGTAGGTACAATAAATCAAAATAGTTTCTCCAGTTAACTTACATTTCTGAATCATGAAGCATATAAAGGACTGGTGGAAATTTGTCACTGCTCTTTAAAATCTGCAGTTTATGAAAAGACCTGAGCTCAGCGTCTATCAAGCTGGTCAAAAGCAATGTAGAAGACTCTCATGAGGCCCAGCCCCTCAGGTGAAGGGGGTCACATGCAAAAGTAGAGAGGAATTTGTCTTCCACTCCTGCTGAATAATCTGAGGATGAGAAGGGGTTTGGCCTGCTGTCAGCTGAAAAGTAGGCCTGCCGCACGCCCTTCTGACCTACACAGAGGAGCTGTGCCTTTCACACAGATTTCCTTAACTTCTGGGGAGGATTAATGCTGCTTTGTGTGGATCATTGACAATACGGGGCAGGGTGCAAAGAAAACATGCTCCACAAGTCTACAAATATATGAGCTTTTAATTTTGCACTATGCTGCGGGAAAAACTCTCAAATATAGATTAAAAAGTATACTTTAATATCCAGGTAGACTTGCTATAAAGCATGCTTTTATTTGAGAAAACTAACGCTCCCATTTTTCTTCATAAGGGTAAGTGTCCAGGTGTTAAGGCACCATGGTGTGCATTTATGTGTGCCTATGCATATACTCGCATATACTTACACTTGGATTATTTACACAGCTAACATGAAGAAACAAATACCCCTTATTCCTACATTCATGTACTGATGGCACTGAAATTTTGATGCCTATGGTTTAGTCATTCTATGTCAAGTCAGTTCGTGATTATTTTCCTTGGTATAAAACTAATAGACTTCGACTGGAGGAAAGAGACTTAATTTGACATCATAAGACTATAGAGGGAGTATACTTCTCAACTAAATAGAAATTATTCACTATATGCAAAGTCAACAATAAGATATTAAGGGGAAATGCTTATCACATAGTAAATGCTCAATAAATATTGATTATGGAATAAAACACATGATGATGTATTTTTGTAATGATCCTGTAAAAAAATACTGATTAAGAAAATAAGACACACATTTAAAAAAGGCATTTGCATCCAAAGCAGAAGCTCTAGGTAGTCTAGGTAGTTACCAAGGACCTTGTATTTGCTCCAAGTGTGTATTTACTGGCTTGCAATGTCTTATGGAATTTAATAGCTTCATGCTGAAAATAGGATAGTTCTGTTCATCAAAGCAGGAGAGAGGCTAGCCCAGGCATCACAGGAAAATACCACTGGGAATAAACTTTCTGAGCTGAAAGTCACTAATTGGTAAGGTTGAATTTTGCAGTCATTACTTCTAACATAATCTCCATGGCTTATGCCTGAGGACACAGCTTTCCTACTCAGCATGACCAGAGACTGATGTAGTGGGAAATCCCCACGATTAGAGGGAGAGAAGAACAGTAGCTGGCAACCTGGGTGGAGACACTGGGGTCCACCTCAGGCCAGGCTTCTTTAAGTTCTTGAAGGAAACCAACTGGCTTTTGATTTTCAACTTAACCAAAAGCTTTGGGAGCAAATCCCAAGTAGCAGCTACCTGTGAATGAGTCAGTAGAGGCGTGTTTTATCTGCTCACGTACCGTATACATACAGCATATAATCCGAATGAGCTTTCCCCACTGTGTTTGAAGCCTCACAGCGGTATGTACCATTATCTGTTTTGTTTAGGTTATTGATGAACAGGTTGGGCCCAGACAGTACAGCGTGTTGAGGCATTTCATCATCCACTCTCACCCAAGTTACCATCACAGGCCTGTAGAGGAAAGGGGAGAACAACCAGCCACATTATTATTTCTCATTAGGATACCTGCATCAAACTTCTCACCCACACATTCAATGAATCACATGCTGGGTGATACAATTAAGGAGGACCTACTGGAGATATTTTAAGTTCATAGAATTACAAGCATGATATCTCCAAAAATCTGTCTGAAATACGACTTAAAAAAAAAAGCAAACAAACAAAACAAAGTCATGATTAGGTGTTGAAAAACCTCAACCAATCACAAACAGGAATCTTACTATTTCCAATTCATCTTCAGCAAGTCAGCAAATAAACCAATGGGCCCCACATTTATGCCCTGCTGGGTGGCTTCAAGCAATTTAGGCAGGACAGAACTTATCGACTGTTAATCATGTCATTAATTGAAAAATAAAATGGCTAGTGATGCACGCACTGATCTAACAGTTACTAACACACCAAGACTGAACAGCCTTTGCTATTTGAGAAACTACCTATAATGCAGGAAAGATGCAATTACTTCCTCTCCCTTAACCGCTCCCCATAACCTGCCTCTCCTCACCCACAAAGCACTCTGATACCTTGGTCCAACTGTCTATCTGCCCCTTGGCCAGCAACTGCCTCTTTTTCCTGGCTCTCTTAGGCTCACACATTGCTACACCTTTTCCCTTAAGTATACTTGCAGTTGTCCGGGGCTCTTGGGTGTATTACTGCAGAGTATATTTCTACATAGACCCCTTAAGTCCTACAAGGGAACCCGCTCATCAGAGACAAGTTTACTTTAATGATTTAAAGTACCACATCTGTATCCTTTAGAAATAAGCAAATTCTGAAAGACACTCCAGAGCCCAAAACGCTCTATCAGGTATCTTTCAAACTTGTAGGATTTGAAAACTTCTGCCCTTCAAGGCACCTCCCCCAACCTTCTATAAAATCTAAAAGTGTGCCTGAAAATTTTTATCCCCCACTAACATGTGAGAACCCAGCGCTTTCTGCATATTAGGCAAGTGCTATACCACTAAGCCGTGACCTAAGCCTAAAACTTTCATGTTAAAGTAACAACAAAAAAGATTCGAGTGGAGACATAATTTCCTTTTAGCTCCTCATCACTACCTCTAGGAGCAGTGACACGACAAGGGACCCATGTTTAATGATGAACAGATACTCAAGTTAGCCCTGTCAAGTAGCATTTCAATCCTCAAACGGGATGTGAAGTTACAATTTTTCCTTAATTACACATGGGTTTGTCATCACAACCCAGTAAATTATTTAAAAATTAGTACTGCATATGTCCTCCTTGTAGGCAATGGCAAATGGGTCTGCCTGGCAATCAGACCTAATGTCCTGCTGCTTGACAGCTGAAACAATCAGTGGGGGTAAGTGCTGAGAATATTCACAACATTTAATGGCAAGTTAAATTACCATTTTTATGGTATGTAATTTCTCGAGAAAATAAATAGGTAATATGCTAGAAGGGAGAGCAGCCGAGTCATGCGTGCTTGCTCACACAACCATATACCCATTCCTATTTGAGAGGAACAAACAAATATCCTCTCTGGCATAAATGTCCTGAAGGAAACATATAATTTACTATCCCTGTGGCATTCAATTGAACACAGTACCTTCAAGAGAGAAAATACAGAGATAAAATATAGGTTAGCAAGCCATATACTGTAAATGTGGTTAATGTGGCTGAATATAGGTATTGGCAGTGCCAAGAGGCCTCTGAACTTTTTTTTCCCTTTCATTGGACTGTTTTGGAGGCAAGGTAAGCTGCTAATTGGAGCATAGTTTAGGTTATACACACACACATACACAAAGATCTGTATCTTTTTGCTGTACTAGAAAGTGAGAAAGATTGCTCTAGCAAAGCTCACCTCCTGCCTCCTAAAGGTCATCTTTAGGATTGCCAATGGTTATACAGAGGGAAGGCTATTCCAGTCTATGGAGGGTTAAGCACAAAAACAAGGAGGCTGAAATGTGAGGAAAACACCTGAACACTGCAAAGTTTCCCTTTTGCACTCTAGGCTCAGGGCATAGGTCATCTCTTAGCTATCAGGGCAGAACGCTTTCCAAACGATTTTCAGGAAGTTTTGGTACCTGATGATTCAAGTGAGCAAAACTCTCAGTTTAAAAAAAATTCATGCCACAGGGACAGCAGAGGGAGCTCAATGCTGTTTTTTTGTTGGGTATCATTAGAAGTTTGAGTGTCCTTAATCCTAACATGAACCTGTTCTTTAGATATCAAGGATAGTTTTTCCCCATAAGAGTTAAAAACAAAAGAACAAAAAACCAAAACAAAACAATATTTACTTAACAGACAAAGACCCTCAAATCTCAAAAGTAAATGGAAAAATATTTAATGTGGCTTAAAAAAAACCCCACATTTAGTGGTGATATATATAGTTCTCCTAATTCACTTTGGATCATTTTGTAGGAGGGTAAGTACTTTTCAATAACTTTCAATAAAATGAATCTTAGTTCTTCTACTCTTGTGCAGTGGCATACATATCCTCTTCAGGAAGGTTCCTGAATCTGTACTTAATAAAGAAATATTTCTCACAATCAAATGTGACACTTTGGAGGGAAGGAGATGCAGAATTAAAGGCCAGGCAAATCTGTTTGCCAAGAGCTATTCCTAAACACAGCAGCTTACTACTGTGAGTCTGAAAGCTACCTTTCCAGCAATTTAAGACATTACTACAGGAGGCAGTAGATGTATCATTAGATTGTGGGCACACTAAAAATTTATTCGGATTATATTTTGTGTGAGGGGAAATCATCCTGACAATCATGTTGATGATAATGAAATTGAATTAGCGAACATCTCAACCTTAGCTAGCATTTTTCTTCCAATCTTGGCCATTAAGAATCACAGATATTTCTCCCTACCCCCAATTAAATATTCTTTATTCTCCAAAAATCTTTTATCCTTTATAGCAGAAGCAGGTGACACTGAGTTGTGAATGCACATCTTTGTGCTGTGACATTTACTGCTCATGATCCTCTGCCAACTTTGGCCTTCAGGACTTACTGGGGCTTCCCGATGGCTTCACACGTTAACTCGAGTGAGTCCCCTTCACGTGTTAGGCCTTGTAGAGGGTAGGTCATCTGAATATGCACTTGAGGTTTATCTGTGAAACAACAACACAAAGTATAATGTTTAGCAAATGATATCATCAGGCAAGAAATCACACTTGCATGCTGTCATAAGCCCCACACTACCAGCACTTACTCTCCCCATCCTCATGCCTTCAGTAACATCCTTCTAATTAGTTAGTAATCCTGGCATTTGCTCAAATTAAATTGACTAATAACTCTAAGGAGTGAACCACAAATAGATAAGAGATTCATAAGCCAACTGTGCCACATCAAACATTTCCTGTGAAATACATTTTGTTACATTGAAGTTTATCTCCAAACTCACTCAAGCTAAAGGAAACTCATTTGCCTTCATGCTGAGGTGAAGCCACAGATATTCGTGGTGCTCAGAGTTGATACATTTTATAATATATCATATATTACTATGTGACAATATGTTGTGACACTGCATATTAATGAGTTTGCCTCTTCTATCCTCTTGTTTTCAAAAGGAAAAGGCGGAAGTTCTGAATGAACTCCACTCAGACAGCTTTACGAAGAAAAGATCTGGTAGGTTTGGGTGGCTCCCACTGAAGCTGGGATAGCTCTGCATAAACAGAAGAGAGGAAGGGAAACTGACATCTCCCCAGAGCCTATTTTTACAGCATGTGAACTCTGGTACCCACAGGGTGAAATAACTAGCTCAAGGTCATACAGACACATCCAAGTGACGGCCCCATGGAAGGTATACTAGGATGGATCTCTGACGCAAAACTGCATTTTCCAATGGTAAACCGTAATTAAGTCAGAATCAACATGGACAGACATACAAATACATATACAAAGAAAATGTAAATGAGGTTAGGTTTTCTTTTTTCTATGTTGAATCAACAAGCCACTAATTCCTAAATCAGTTTTCTCATTTAATTCTGTGGCTCTTTAAATGTATATTTTTGGAAATGTACTCAAGAGTAATAAGTGTGAAAGGGCAAGACATCAGTTCACTGAAAGATCAAAACAATTACCATAGTTTTACTTTCTCAGACAATCATGCCACCTAAACAACAGCCCCTTGGCCTTTTACAAGCCATGCTCAGCTCATTAACATTCATCCTATGGAATAAGGGAGAAGACAGAAATATAGTTGGGCTCTGACAACCTCACCCTGTTCGAGTTATGTAAGCTGAACAAGGAAGTCCTCTCTAGGGATGGCTGCTTCCAGATGCATTTCTATAGTCTTGGTCCTAGCACAAATCTTTCTCTCACATTTCTGAAAAGCATATGGTCTTCAAGACGTTTTAAGAAAGTCCCCTTGTACACCTGTCGTGTGCACTGTACACTGAATTGGTAGTGCTTTCTGAGAAGCTATGTCAGTTGGCGGAGAACATCAAGTTAACAAGGCCCAAAGCTCCAGTTGACCCTTGCAACACAGCTGACACAGTTCTCTTGGACTTGTTGGCAAAGAAAATGTTCAGGGACAAAATGGTAAGAGGTTTCCAAATACCAATAACTGTGCAGGGAAGGTAGTCATCAAAGAAAGGTGGAAATACTCATAAAACATAAACATGATGACCTTGAACTAGCACTAGATGCAGTACTGAATGAAGAGCTGTTGGGTACCTATTTTTAGAACTATAGACCACATCTTCGGCTAAATACAGCCAAAGTGGCATGTGTGTGTCCACTTTTGGTTGTGTAAGCCCCTCCCCCAACCACAGTTAGTTGATGAACTCTATTTTAAAAAAGATACAGAAAAATCAATGGGAGAAGGTTATGACACTGAACACACAGATAACAAAAGACCTGCCATCTAAGAGTTCATACTTAGATACAAAACAGCACTAAAGAGTTACTGGTAAGGGAACCTCTGTCATTTTTACTTGTGAACCATTCTCACTAAGGGTAAATTTAGAGCTCAAAATCTGAGCTAAAATGTAACATTTGCTTATAGGTTAATCTGTGATCCACAAAAGGGCTACATTTTTCATGCACTGCTGACTTAGGCTCATTAATTAAGGAGAAGCAGAATGCTTGCTGGCCTATGTGGAAAGTTTCCACCAGTTTTACTTTTTCCCTTTGCAATTTACAAGCAAACAGAAAGGGTGTATTTTTGAGTACAGTGCACTAAGTTTACAGGCTCAACTTCCATTAATAAAGTGTTGAAAAATCTAATTTTCCCTGCCTCTTCAGTACCACTGAGTCTGTTTTTGTTAAATTCTTTTTTATGTTCCTAATGAGCTGTTTACCAATTGTCAATTACATACATAAATCAGGAAGAACAGCTAAGGACTTGCTATACCTGGAATTTATATAAAACAATCATATGCTAAGCCATGGAAAATACACTGTCAGTTCTGATAACTGAATTTACCGATTTACTTTTTAGATTTCTGAAGAAGTCCATATAGATGTAGTTGCCACAGTTGCCTTAATAGCTAAAAAGTAAATGTGAATCTTTCTTATAGTAGTATGCAGAAAAATGTCTCCTCTATTGACACATATGCAGTATTTATGGGCATATCATACAGCTATGGGCAGCTGAACTATCTTCATACACTCTGAACCAAATGGAAGTCTGTGCCAAGATCTGTCTCGGGGTGATGGAAACTGAAAAATAAATCCTATTCTCCTCCCTTTGTCCTGAAATAGGGCCTTTAGTATTCTCAACAAGTAGAATAGAAGCCCTGGGATTCCACTGATACCTTTAGGACTTGGGTATATTAAATTTTCTTTTGCTTTCTTTTCTTTCTTTCTTTCTTTTTTTTTTTTTTTGAGACAAGGTCTCACTATGCAATTCAAGTTGGCTTTGAACATACTTTGTAGCTTACGCTGGCCTTGAATTCATGGTGATCCTCTTGCCTCAGCCTCCCAAGAGCTGGGATTACAGGCATACACCACCAAGCACAGCAGGTTAGTTAAATTTTGCAAGGAAGAAGATCCTGTCTACAATGGCCATGTCAAAATATCCAACAACACAAATGGCTGATTGAACAGCCCAGAGCTCATCACTTATATTTTAATTATGTTCATAAATCAAATGTTATAGCCTACCAAATCTTTTCTGAAACAGGACCAGACTCCAAGATTTATTTTTAAGTAATGAGGTAAAGCCTAGTACATTTTCTGCAGGATCATTTTACGCCTTGGTTGGTGTTGTAAGGCACAAGGCTAAAAGCCAGATGATACGTTCTACCAAAGTGCAATAACTGTCCAGAAATCTATCGCTCAGAATAGCTTAATGTCATTATAAAATGGAACTGCTATATAAAAATAAGAAAAATAGTTAGGTCTGTGCACTTAAGGAACATTAGAGTTACAGAGATGGCATCACCAACAGCCAATCAATTAGTTCGAGGGTTCTGAGGTTTTCATAATACACTGTAATTTTTAAAAACCCTGTAAAAGACATTTAGCAAGACTGCTACAGCAGAGAAAATTTGTTCACTAGTCAAAGTTGCACAGAGGGTTAAATACCAGGAGGCTTTAGGTCACATTACAGCAGCAACCAATTAAAAAAATAATATTAAAAGACATTCTGATTTGATGAGACTTTCTTTAAATGTACTTTACTGTCTCTATAAAGGGGAAAAATATAAAAGGAAACTCATAAAGAGGTTAGAATGGCTTGCTGGCAGATTACAATTGATTTCATGCCAGTCTGACCTTGTACTATACTCTATGATGTTTTCAGAAGATAAAACTCAAGATTCTGTAAGCTGTATTTCAATTTCCTATGTAAATGGAAAAGTATAGTCCCTTCTTAAGAGTCCAACACTTACAGAGCAGGTCTTTGAAGATTTTAAAATTTTTACTTTATTGGTACATTTTAGATATACATAATGATAATATACATCACATGGAATTTGTACCTGTATATGACATATCTTGGTCCTTCTTTTTTTCCCATTCCCCAACCCTCTCTTCAACCTATCTCCCACTCCTTAAAAACTTTGTTTCCATTTTTCTATTCTTTCTTCTTGTTCCTTCTTTCCTTTCCCCTGCCCCTCCATTGTTCCCCTTCGCATTTGAACATTTCTTTCCCATTTCCCAATGTCTATTATACATTTTGTTCTTTATTTACACTTTTGGTTTCTCACATCAGAGAAATCATGTGATATTTACAAATGTGAGTCCAATTAATTTCACTTAAAGAGTATAGTCTCAAGGTACAACTATTTAGCCAGAAATCTCTCAAGCTTATCCCTTATGGCAGAGCACAATTCCATTGTATAAAAGAACCACATCTTCTTGATCCATTCATTGGTTGATGTGCGTTTGGGCTGTTTCCAAGATTTGGCTATTACAAACTGTGCCGCTATAGACATGCATGTGCATATAACACTGTGGTATGATGCTTTTAGTTCTTTCTGGAAGATACCAAGAAGGGGAACAGCTGGGTTGAATGGAACCTCTGGTTTTAGTTTTCCAAGGAATCACCACACTGATTTCCAAAAAGTGCCTACATGAGTCTACACTTCCACCAGCAGTGGAGAAGGGTTCCTTTTTTCCCCACAGCCACACCATTTGTTATTGATTGACTTCTTGATAATATGCATTTTTCTGGAGTGAGATGGAATCTTAGCATCTTATATGACCAGTGATGTTGAACATCTAATATATTTGCTTGCCATTTCTACTTCATCTGTTAAGTACCCATTTAGTTCAAATGCCCATTTTTGGATTGGTTCTTCAAATTTGGGGCATCTGATTTTTTTCAGTTCTTTATGTATTCCAGATATTACTCCTTTGTCTTGAGAAACAGCTGGCAAAATTTTTTTCCCACACCATGGGTTGTCTCTTCACTCTACTGGTGGTTTCTTTTGCTGTAGAGATTTTTTTTTTTTTAAGAAGGGATCCCAGATGTTGATTCTTTGTGATGCTTCCTGTGCTACTGTGGTTTTGTTCATGGAGTCTTTCTATACCAATGTCTTCAAGAGATCTACCTAGTCTGTCTTCCAGCAGGTTTAGTGTTTCTGTTTTAGTATTTAGATCTTTGATCCATTTTGATTTTAGTTTAGTGCACAGTCAGAGACATGGGTCTAGTTTTAGTCTTTGGCATGTGGAAAGCCAGTTTTTCCAGCACCATTTATTAGAGAGGCTATCCTTCTTCCAGGGAATGTGTATGGTTCCTTTGTCAAAGATAAAGGTGTTTATACTAAGGGTGTTTAGAGTTGTTTTTGCATTTTATAATCTGCCCCATTGATCTTTAGGTCTGTTTTTTTTTCCAGTACCATGCTGTTTTTATATCACAGTAGCTTTGCAGTATAATTTCAAGTCAGGGAGTTTCATGCCCCCTGCCTTGCCTTTGTTGTCTAGTTTTTTTTTTTTTGAAGCACCAGGGATTGAACTCAGGACCTCATGCTTGCCAGGCAAGAGCTTAGGCCACTGAGCCAAATCCCCGGCCCTTGTTTTTTTGAGATAGGGTCTCACTATGCCATTCAGGCTGGCCTTGAGTTCACTTTGTAGCCCAGGCTGGTCTCAAACTCGCAACAATCCTCCTGTCTCAGCCTCCCGAGTGCTGGGATTACAGGCATGAACCACCACTCCCAGCTTGCCCAGAATTTCTTTTGCTATTCTAGGTCTTTTCTGGTTGGTTCCAAATGAATTTTAGAATTGTGTTCTTTAATTCTATAATGTATGTTATTAGTATCTTGACTGGGATTGCATTAAATCTGTATGACAATTTTGGGAGTATGGATGTTTTCTTTTTCTTTTTTTTTTTTTCTTTTGCAGCACCAGGGATTGAACTCATGACCTCGCACCTGCAGGCAGGTGCTAGATCCCTGGCCCTTGGATGTTTTCACTACATTGGTTCTTCCTACCCAAGAATAAGGGATAGCTTTCCATTTTCTGTTGTCTTCTTTGATCTCCTGCTTTAGAGTACTATAGTTTTCAGAGTAAAGGTATTTTACTTCCTTCGTTAGATTGATTCTCAGGTATTTTATTTTTTGGGATACTATTTTGGGAAAGGTGTTGTTTCCTGATTTCTCTCTCAGTGAGTTTGTTATTTGTTTACAGGAATGGTATAGATTTTTTGATTGCTGACACTGTGCCCAGCTACACTACTGAATCTGGTTAGTAGATCTAGAAGTCTTTTGGTGGAATTTTTGGAGTCTTCTATGTAGAGTATCATGTCATTGCAAGTATTAATAATTTAATTTCTTCCTTCCCGTTTTCCTTATTCCTTTTATTCTTTCTCTTGTCTAACTGCTCGGGTTAATGTTACCAGAACTATATCGAATAAGAGTGGTGACAGTGGACATCTTTGTCTTGTTCCTGACTTTAGAATGAAAACCTTAAGTTTTTCTGTCCATGTAGTATGATGCTGGCTGTTGGCTTGACATAGATGGCTTTTATCAGACTGAGATAAAGACTTTCTATTCCAATTTTTTGATTGGAAGGTTTTTTTCCCTATCATAAATAGGTATTGGACTTTGTCAAATGCTTTTTCTATATCTGTTTAGATGATCATATGGTTTTTTAAAAAATCACAAATGGTAGGGTTTTTTTTTGTAGGTTTTTTAAAAATCGCAAATGGGTATTAGATTTTGTCAAATGCTGTTTGTGCATCTACTGAGATGATCATACAGTTTTTATCCTTGGTTCTGTCAATATAGTGTACTATACTTACTGATTTGCATATGTTGAACCACCCCTGCATCCCTGGGATGAACCGTACTTGGTCATGGTGTAAATCTTTTTGATGATTTGCTGCATTCTATTTGTCAGTATCTAATGGAAGAATTTTGTGTCTATGATCATTAGGGAGATTGGCATGTAGCTCTCTTTTTTGGATGGATTGTCCTCTGGTTTGTGTATCAGTGTAATGCTTGCTTCCAGAAATGAATTTAGGAGTAATGCTTCCCTTTCAATTTCATTAAAGAGTTTGAGAAGTATCAGCATTAAGTCTTCTCTAAATTTCTTGTAGACTTCAGCAGTGAATCCGTCAGGGCCTGGGCTTTTCTTTGTTGGTAGATTCGTAATTATATCTTTAATTTCACTGACTGATACTGGGTTATTGAGAATTCTTATATTTTCTTGATTCAGCTTTGGTAATTCATATGCATTTAAGAATCCGTTAATTGCTTCTGTTTCCCATCTTATTAGAATAGAGGTTTTTGAAGTAGGTATTGATGATCTTCTGAGTTTCTGCAGGGTCTGTGGTAATTTTACTCTTTTGATTTCCAATTGCCTGAACCTGAGTCTTTCTTTTTCTCTTTTTGATAAGGTTTGCCAATTTTATTTAATCTTTCAAATATTCAACTCTTTGATTCAATCATTCTTTCTATTGTTTTCTAAGTCTCCACTGCATTATTTTCTGCTTTAATCTTTATAATTTTCTCCCTTGTACAAACTTAGGGCTTGACTTGGTCTTCTTTTTCTAGAAGCTTGAGGTGCAACATTATGTTGTTTATTTGAGCTCACTCTGTTTTTGAGATAAAGGAATTCACTGGTATAAACTTCACTCATAGGACTGCTTTCACTGTGTCCTATAAATTTCAGTATGTTGTATTGGCATTTCATTGTAGAAACTGTCTAATTTTGTCATTAATTTCATCTGTGATTTACTGGGTGCTCAGCAGATTGCTATTTAATTTCCATGTGTTTAAGAAGTTCTTGTGATTACTTTTGCCATTCATTTCCAATTTCATTGCACTGTGGTCTGATAGCATGAATGATATAATTTCAATGCCTTTGCATTTACTTCAGCATGTTCTATGAACTATGTGGTCTATTTTGGAGACTGTCCCATGTGCAGCTGAGAAGAATGTGTATTCTGATGGTATGCAGTGAAACATGCTATGGACATCTGCTAAGTACATTTGCTCAAAAGTTTAGTTCGCTTCTGTTATTTCATTGTTGATTTTTTTTTGTCTAGCTGATCTATTTGTGATAGAGGGGTACTGAGATCACCCATTACAACTGTATTAATGCTTATTTGATTTTCTGTGTCTGATAATATTTGTTTTATATAGTTGGGTACATTGGTATTTGGTGCATATCTATTTGATTGTTATCTTATCATCTTGGATTGTTCACTTTACAAGGATGCAGCAACCTTCTTTGTCTCTTTTAATCACACTTTTTTGAAATCCACTTTGTCTGCAAACAGAATAGCTACTCCTGCTTTTCTCCGGGTTGTTGCATGGAATATTGCTGTCCACCCTTTGACTTTTAGTCTATGAATTTTTTTTTGAATTAAATGTGTTTCTTGTATGCAGTATATTATTGGCTCTTGCTTCTTGATCCATTCTGCCCATCTTCTCCCTGCCCCACAGGTGAATTGAGACCATTAACCTTGATGGTTACAACGTTAATGACATATATTGACTTATCCTAGTTATGTTATTTTCCTGTTGCTATTTTTACTCCCTCTGTTTAATTGCTTGTCTTGCCTGGTGGATTCATTCTGTTGGGGTTCATGGAATTGTAGTCCTTTTACCTTTTTGTAGAATGTCCTTCAGAATATTTTGGAGTCCTAGTTTGATGCTCATGAATTTCTTCAGGTGTTCTTTGTCATGGAAGTATCTTAATTCTATATCAATTTTGAAAGATAGTTTTGCAGGGTGCATCAGTCTGCCTTACAGGTTGTTTTCTTCTAGAGCCTGAAATACTTCACTCCAAGTGCTCTTTTACTTGTGGATTTGTGTTGAGAAGTCTGCTGTAATTCTGATGGACTTTCTTTTACAGGTCATTTATTTCTTTTTATCTAACAGTTTTAATATTCTGTTCTTGTGCATTTTCGGACTACTGGTTGAGTCTTATTTGCCTTTGTATAGATTTTTTTTTTAATCATGGCTAATTCTATATGCCTCAATTATCTGTATGCCAAATTCTTTTGACCTCCTTGGGAAGTTTTCTGCCATTACTTCTTTGAATAGGTTTTCTATGTTGTTTGCTCAATCTCATGATTTTTCATTGACTCTGGTCAATCCTGCTATTCTTCTTTGCATCATTTAGTAGCTGTTAGACTGATTTTTTTATGATTCCTCTCTACTTTTAAGTACTCTTTCCTTTCATGATCATTAATTACAATGCAGTCTTCTGTATCTGATATTCTGTCCTCACATTGGCTCATTCTGCTGCATATATTTTCAACAGAATTTTTAATCTCCTGGATATCTGTTTGAATCTGTTTCATGAATTCCATTTCTTTCCTATTGTCTTGGTTACTTTTTTTCATTGCTGAGACAAACACCTGGCAGCCAAAATTAGGGAAGAAAACGTTTATTTAGCTTACAGTTTCTGAGGATTTCAGTCCATAATCAGCTGGCTCCAAGGCAGGGTGGCACAGCACTGGGACAACACTTCAAGGCAGCAGCCAGAGCAAAGAGGCCAAACGCAAGCCTCTTCTCTACCCTCAAATTGTAGACAGGCCACCCCCCCACACACACCTTCAGGGTGGGTGTAACACTCACAAAATGTCCTTGCCCTCCTTTGCACAGGATGAGGATATTTACAAAGTAAGAACCCTGGCTCCCTGCTGAGTCTCTCAGTTAAACTTCTAAACTGCTCAAGTTGACACAGTGTATCAACCATAAAACCTATGTTGGGTGTTCATGGCTCCCATCATTTTTCTAAGCTCCTCTATTTGTTTTATCTGTATCTACTGTAGTCACCAACTGATATTTCATTATGGTCACCATCTCTATAGCTATCTGAGAAATTATTGGTGATTTGAACTTTTCTAGATCCTCATTCATCTGCTTTGCTACCTCTAGTGTACTACTTTAGGAGTCCAGGTGAGTGGTTTTCAAATTGTTCCACTTCATTGACCCCTGGGTTTGCCTTTGTTGAGCTGGAAGTCTGCGGGTGCATCTTACTTCTCTATTCTGTTCTTTTCTTTTCTTTTTTTCTTTCAGTTTAATATCTGGGTTAATGCTTGTACATTGCTTATGGTGAGTAGCTTTAT